>CM065589.1:398673507-398700944 GCA_033119425.1 Bufotes viridis | reverse complement strand
TTGCCGAGGTTTCCACGGACCCATTGAAAACCAATGGGTCCGCAGAAAATCACGAAAAATGGAGCAACGGACACGGAATCAAACAACGGTCGTGTGCATGAGGCCTTAGTAAAATTGGTGCATATAAACCTCACCTTCAGGCATGCTCTCAAACCATCCGGAAGCGCCTATTTATGGGCAAGGTTTTGTTTAACCTTATTTTCGGCCCGGAAAAGTGCGAATTTGATGGGACTGTCTCTGAAAGTCAGGGACAGTCCTGGAAAATTCGGGACAGTTGACAGGTATGCTGTATGGTCATTGATAGATTGGGTGATTTTGAACCACACAAAGATCAACAACATCTTCATTTTGCCTAATAGCACCATATTATCTTTTAGAAAATTGTAAAAAATAAATAAATAAAACTCAATTAAAAATCTTACCTGGTCTGTGTGTTCTGTCCTTGATAAACATTTGTTATCACATCCCACAGCTAAATGTACAGCAGTGGCCATACTGGGTTAACCCTAATGGTAAATGGCCAGGCATCAGAAGCGTCACCTTACCTGGCACTGTAATCCCATGCTAGCAGCGTACATTGCACTCTCGGCACATGTGCAGTAGTCTTCTATGTGGCAGGGGTCGGACAATGAAATCTACTGCACATCCACCAAGGGTGGGCTGCACGATGCAGGCACAGGATTAAAGGGCCAGGCGACATGACGCCTCTGATGTCTGGCCCTGTCAGTCAAGTAGAGGAGGCAGAGTCTAGCACTGCAGATGACTGGAGTTAAAGGATAACTGTCATTTATTTATTTATTATTTTGCTAAAGTGTAGGGCAAGTGATAGGTAACATTTTTGCAATAGACTTTATTTAGCCAAAATGTTTATTTTTGGTAGAAAACTGGGGCTGAAATAGCCCTTAGCAGCACTCTCTGAAATGAGCGTTGCTAAGGGCCATCCATCTCCTATTAGAAAAGGGGAGACAGGCTGTGCAGGCGCTGTGCTTCTGCCTCCCATGCTCCCCTGGTGGGCACAGGAGTCTTAGGAGATAAAATTATATTTATATTCCCCCTTTCTATGTAATCTAATGCTCCGGTAAATTCACTGACCTGCGATCCCTGTGATAGTAATTCATGAAGCAGCCGCCGGCTTACTGCGCACAGTGCTTCTACTTCCGGCCGCTGCTTCATGAGTTTTAACTTTAACTCCTTAGACTCCTCAATAATGCCACAATAAAGCTACATTCACAAGACCATATGCGTTTTGCGGTCCGCAAAACACGGATCCACAAAAATACGGATGACATCTGTTTGGCATGCATATTGCATTTGTAATGTCCCGGAGTGCCATTACCACTTCTTTTTGGCACCTTGCTACCATTTCCTATGTGCTAATGTGTGTTCTCTAATGTACTTCATGTCACCTCCAAATAATGTGCATATTTATTCATGTAACTGTTTATGTTCATGCAATTACCTGGTCCACCAGCAGATGGCGGCAACATTGGCAGAGGTAGGATCTCTGGAGAGGAACCTTGTTGTTCCTCCCAGCCCTCTTTAGAGAAGGAGGGGTTTAGTTAGTGAGTGAGTCAGTGTCTAGTCTACCCTCCGTAGGGAGAGGTTTTGAGTAGGCCAGCAGAGCACCGTCTGCTCTGCTAGGCCCAGAGGCCCAGCCTCTGAAGTCTACATGGTTGCATGACCCCTCCTGGGCTTGCATTACCTCCCCAGCTAACAGAACTTGAAGCCAGGACAAGAGTTACTAGGATTACAAGTAAGAGACAGACTACAGCTAATCTAAGTTCCAGCAGAAGAGGAAGAGTTTCCTATTTAACCAGCCAAGCATAGCAGAACTGAGAGAGAGCTACCGCATTGCAGAGCTGAGATTGTTGCAGAAGTGTTTGCCAGCCAAAGTTAAGCCAATACCTGCTGATGACCAAGATATCGTTTGGAAGCTGTTTGGATTACCAGTTTACGCTAAGTAAAAGGAACTGTTCAACGTTACTACACAGTCTGGACTCCATTTATTCCTCTCATCCACCATCCAAGTTCACCTACACCTTTTTCACTGCTTCGGACTACACCACGTCTGAGATCCAACCGTATCCAGGTAGAAACACCGTGACAAGTGTATATAACATCTACTGTAGGCCACCCTGCACCACTCTGGCAATCCTACCCCGGGTACCAACATTACTATCTAAAAAGGAGACTATATGTCCTCGCTGCTTAAAGGCAGCAGGCATCACATTTACTTGCTCTATAAGAGGGACATATTTTGTAGAAACCTCCTAAGGGGCAAGGGATACCCCAGATGCGGCCTTGTGGGAAGTCGCACATCCTTTTTTTTTGTTATTCCATTGTAAAAATGCCAACCTTTTCTGCAAAACAGACAAGAATAGGATGTTTTATTTTTTTGCGGGGTTTGGAACGGATGGGGACAGGACACTGTGTGCTATCCGTATTTTTTGCGGACCTATTGAAATGAATGGATCCACATTCTATCACCCCCAAAAAACAGAACGGACATATAAACAGAATGAAGCCTAAATCTTTGTAATGAGGGAAGTGTATCATCTGGGACAACCCTACTAGGCTTTGTGTTTGGTTTAATAGTGTAAGTCCTGGTGACAGTTGCTCTTTAAAATGATGGTTAGACATAGGATCTTCACTGAACACACATATTACTTGTATTATATACCCCAGAACATTGTCTTCTCACCCCTGGAATTTTTCTTTACAAGTAATATTGCTTGTCTATACCAATATAGAAGTTGTCCAAGTAATTTTGGCGCATGCTCAGTTATAGCCTCTCCTCCCTCGTGTTTTTCCGGCCAGCGGTGGGTGTGTGGCATCACTGGGTGGGGCAGGGCTTCACGTGGTTTGGAGGCGTGTTTGTGGCATTGTGGGCGTGGTTTGGGGGCAAGGTTCGGCTTTCTAGGGTGAAACCAGTGGCCACCCTAGCTGGGATAGATTGACCTCCACTGCAACAGTGGGTGCTGTGCGCCACTGTTCCCCTGCTTACCGCTGCGGTCCCGGGCACCGTGTTCAGTGGTGATCTGCTGCCAGTGCTTCTCCATTCACCGCTGCAGTCCTGGTCTCTGTCCTTGCAGGTACTGTTTGCTCTGGGATCAGCTCCACAATTTCCTTTAAACCCTCCGCCACAGCATGCTTGCTGCTTGTTCACTGCAGCACTTCCTTAAGGGCCGGTGTGCGTCATTTGCTTTATGGGTTAGATCATGTGACCTTGCTGACCAATCCTAGCCATCCTGCACATATATAAGTGGCTCAGCCCCCTTCCCAGATACCTCAGCGTCAAGGTCCTTGTGTCCTGCTAAGGTTGCTGATATCTCTTCTTGTGTTTCTGGACTCCACTACCTGTTTGATCCCTGCCTGCTTACCTTTAGTCTCCTGTTACCGACCCTGATTGCCTGACCTGTGCCGCCTGCCCTATTGCTTGTTTGACTTAACCTTGGCCCCATCCTTCGTTCCTGCACTGTTGCTCCTGGTTACGACTCGACCTGCTGACTACGTCTGTACCTCTAGTACCCTGCTCAGGTACCTCCTGTTCCGCCTGGTTCAGCTGCCTTGTGTGCCTATCTCCTCAAGAGGCAGCGACCTGATGTTCCCCTCGGGAAAGTCTATCCCTACCATCAGGGCTACTGTGAAGATTGAGGGGTTCACTTAGACAACGCCCTTAGAGGAGGTAGGACACATGGCACAGTGGGTTCACACCTGCCGGTTTGTGATATCTACGAACCAAGATCCAGGCATTGGTAACTGTGCAGTTTGGAACCTGAGGCTGGGAAACTCTGGCCTGGGTACAGTGTCCGTTGATGCTCCATAAAGGAAGGAATTTGAGCCCACCTTCTTCGGTGGCTAAATACAACCTTACGCTTCAGCAACCATATACCCATCTATGAAAAGACTGTTGTCTTTTCATAGATGGGAAGATAAAGCAGTCTGCTCGGCATGGCTGACCTCTGTTGGGTTGGAGCTTCCATACCCCCAGGACCTGAAGTCCACGCAACAAGAGAATGGGAGGTACCCGGGGCCATGGAACTATGGTCAGGGCACAGTAAGCGGCCATGTCCGTTCAACTACCAGGGTTGAAGAGACTGCTGGTATCCAGGGAAACAGGGTGGGGTATCACCTTTAACTCCCGCTTGGCCCCTTCACCCAACCTTGACCTATAACAAAAACACTGACAACTGTGTCACTTTATTGCTGGATGGTGATCGGCCACAGCTTCTTTATTAAAGCGGCAAACCTTAATAAACCATAATATCATAGCGGTATGCCAAACGCCGGACTCCCAGCGGGCAAGTTAAACCGTAATCATCAAGAGCGGTATGCCGGCCGCTGGACTCCCAGCGGGCAATTACGCCATCTTGTACCACCATATCTCCGCTGTACCCAAATGCCGCCAGCTGTGACTTGATAAACTCGACCAGAATTCACGTATCTCAAAAGCCGTAATCATCAGAGCGATATCCAAACCTCTGGACTCCCAGCAGGGCTCCTAAAAATTGAAAAACAAAGCAGAATAAAACAAGTATCCATAACCGATCATAACCTTGTATCTTGACCAGTCTCCCAAGTATATCCACAAAGGGAGGGAGGGAGGGCCAATTTGCTTCCACTGGCAAGAGGAAGTGCCAGAATATGGAGTGAGTATATGCAGCCTCCAGGATTCTCTGCCCCGCCCACATCCTGTCTAAGGAGCTCCCCAGTGAATTAACCTCTTAATGGTCCTATTCTGCCATCTACTTTAACATTAACTCGAAGGGGCCAGAACCCTAAAGCCCTAAGGGGAAAAGGGGGGACGGGGGGGGGACCATCAGTCCCTGAGCACCCTCCTTATACAGTCGGGTGCTTGCCAGACTGCTGGTATCCAGGGAAACAGGGTGGGGTATCACCTTTAACTCCCGCTTGGCCCCTTCACCCAACCTTGACCTATAACAAAAACACTGACAACTGTGTCACTTTATTGCTGGATGGTGATCGGCCACAGCTTCTTTATTAAAGCGGCAAACCTTAATAAACCATAATATCATAGCGGTATGCCAAACGCCGGACTCCCAGCGGGCAAGTTAAACCGTAATCATCAAGAGCGGTATGCCGGCCGCTGGACTCCCAGCGGGCAATTACGCCATCTTGTACCACCATATCTCCGCTGTACCCAAATGCCGCCACGGAGGAGGCCCGTTCTCCAACGGGCTCCGACCACCACCCAGCAGAACCGAGTCTGTTGAAACTCCCCGACAGGCCGGGAAGTGTCCCGACTAACATTCAAGAGGAAAATGCCATCAAGTCCCATTAAAAACCAAGGCCAATAGGATAAATAGTTGTATATAATGGGGCATAGCTGCCCACGATGAGAACCAAGTCTAACCACTTTACCCATCATTGGTCAGACCACGCATTGTAAGCTCCTGCGAGCAGGGCCCTCATTACTCTTGTTGTAATAATCAACTTGTCAGTTGCTATGTTATTTATGACCGTTTGTCCATGAACCCCTGAATTGGAAAGCGCTATGGAATATGTTAGTGCTATTTAAATATATATACATTTTTTTTTTTTTTTTTATAATTATTACTGTGTACAGTTCTGGACTCCTGTGCACAAGGCAGACATAGCAGAGCTAGAGAGGGTTCAGAGGAGGGCAACTAAAGTAATAACTGGAATGGGGCAACTACAGTACCCTGAAAGGTTATCAAAATGAGGGTTATTCATATTAGAAAAGACGACCGAGGGGAGATCTAATAACTATGTATAAATATATCAGGGGTCAGTACAGAGATCTGTCCCATCATCTATTTATCCCCAGGACTGTGAATGTGGCGAGGGGACATCCTCTGCGTCTGGAGGAAAGAAGGTTTGTATATAGACAAAATAATTCTTCACGGCAAGAGCAGTGGGCTATGGAAATCCCTTCCCGAGGAAGTGGTAATGGTGAAGTCACCAAAAATGTTGAATCAAGTGGGGCCTGGATGTAACCCTGAAGAGTAAAATATTACAGACCATAGCTACCAGAGAGGGGTCATTGATCCAAAGAACTGGAACTGCTACACTATATAGCTGAATTTTCCCGATCACGGTGACAAACCACTGCCCCTTGAGCTATATTTTTGTATTGTATACACAACGCCTTCCCATATATGGCCAGAACAACCCACCCGGGAGATGACAACCAACCACCCTCCTACCAACCTCCTGAAAAACAGGGATCATCGCATGTCAGCACATATGAGGTCCAGAGCTCCAGAATGACAAGGGGCAGTACCACAGCACGGGTATACCAACCACTTCCGGAAGAAGTTAAAATACCACCTGAAATCCCGGATCCCTTTGCCAAGACTGAACCAATCGAACCACCAGGAGCGCACACCGGGCCTGTGCTCCTGTCTCTCCATGGAGATATATACGAAAGGCCACCCATTGATCCACCAAACACCAAGAACCTGAAAGACAAAAAAATTAGCCCGAGCCTCAACATACAAAGAGGATCGTACAACCAGACCAGAAAAAGTTAAACCAAAAAGTTATTTATGTATTTGTTTATTTCAAGTTCAAGGTAAATTGTAAAACCCACTGAGGGGAAACATCCTGATGGGAAAAAGAATTGGATCCCCACCCTGTGTGAAGTCATAACCCATCGAACCGGCCAGACCGGAATGAAACCGGGCAAAGGGGAGGTACACCCTTTCTATTAACTTGATCGTCATGTATAGACGGCTATAATCCCGACTACTATTAGCCCATAAAAAGATAACCACCCCCAACGCAGTGCGGCCTCCTATGAAGAGACAAACACCCAGGAGAAAATACCAATCAGCCAGGACAGAAGGCTGAAGGAGACGGGACATGGCTATCCAGACTAAATGCCCCCTAACTATACCCGAATTGCTTACCTAACAACGGAACAGTACAGGCAAATGGAGGGGCACCTTGCCGACCAGTAAAGTCCAGTCAGGAGGACCAGTCAGAGTGCCTGACTCACATCAAAACCCAGATCCGAACGGGAATAAAAGGCTGCAGTATTTATTTATTTTATTTATTTATTTTGTAACCCCATGAATTGTGCTTATATCAAGGCTCTCCTCTGAGCGACGTCCGCGAACAGACCTGGTTATCAGTTACTGGCTTACCATCTGATTATCCTGTGACTGCCAATTCCGCAACATTCACTCAGCTGGGGAAGCCATGCGCAGCAGTATACCGATACCGCCCTCCTGGCAACCACACCCACTGGCCAGAATAAAGTCTCTTGTACTGCTTACATCGTGTACATCTCCCTTGTATTCCGCTCAACTGGATCCCACAGAACTGTAACTCCTGAAACATTGTATCTAAGGCAAGTGCATTACCACCATGCTGCCAACCTGCATAGTAATGTTAGAATCTCAGCAGAAGTGCCCAGTTATCAACCATCCCAATGGAACCCGGGACCGGCGGACCAGAACTGTAGTTTTCAGCAAGAGAAACAATGTAAATGTGGCTGTGTTGATATGAACTAACAACCATGTACATCAAGGAAGGTCCACAGCCCGACTAGAGGGATTAAGACTACTGTGACATGCCTCCGTACATATGAACCAACCATGTCAGATATGTCCCTATTGAAAGCCCAAATAGAACAAACACACAGCCTAGCGCCCGCAGGTAGGAGTATAACAGGAAGCACTGCTCTACACATATTTTGCACCGGATACACACCTAATTATAAAATCATTTATTACACAGAGGGCCTGAGCCTCACCCAAAAACAGCTGCAAGAAAACCCTCCGAAAGACCGGTGGGACAAGAACCGTTACATGGAGCATGAGGGTATCGGATACACAAAATGAAGAAACTAGCGACTAACGCACGACCCATTCTGACTCAACAAGATGTCTACACCATACAAATCAAGTACTCATTGCACTACATAGGACAACCACATCAGGAAACCTACCAGAACCAGGTAGGGGACCGAACACTTGCCACACCATATCAACCTGTGGCCTCACTGCTACGCTACCCTGGAAAACCACATACTAAGCCCAACCGGTCCCAAAAAAGGGGGGGGTCATGCTATTGTACCGCCGACGTCACAAAACCACCACTGACAGAGGGCTTTGCCTCTTTCTGTGATCGAGTAATCATTTATTATACAGTTACCATATATAAATATAATCAATATATATACATATATATCTACAAACATATCCACACCTTTATTATTATTTTTTTTTTTTTGGTACATGGTCGGGGAAAACCCCTTCTATAGGATATGGACACCCCAAGTGCTAAAACCGCAGTTGCACAAGCTCAGGTAAACCACGGCTGGGAACCACCCAGCTCAAACCTGTACCAACTAACATAAACCAAAGGAGTAGTAAAACCAGGAACAACTAACATAAAACAAGGCAGTATTAAAACCAGGAACAAACATAAACCACCAGGAATGCTACCCATAAGCTATTGCGTCACAGAGCAACCAGCGCAACCGGAGGGGCGGGGGACCCCATATCTACAAGTGCCCTTATAGCAAGGATTCTAATTCTGCACAAGACCAGACACCCCGGTCCCCTAGAGCATCAGTACTCACCAGTTGTAGAAAGGAACGGCACCGCTGAAGGAGCGGGAACTGGAATGCCATCCTGGTGGGTCGCTGCAGCGACCATACCGAGAACCTTGGATAGATGGACAGGCACCAGCCTCTTACGGTTTCCGATCGCAACAGCAAACCAGACTCCTCAGATGCGCCCGACATTCCGTCCGAAGACGACGGCTAGCGCCACCTGGAGGATCTGGAGCGCCTACTTCACCCGGAAACCCTGGAACGGTTGTCGGGACTGGCGCAGGCGGTAACCATGGAGGCTACGCCCCCGGCCCACCTGCGAGAAGGATAAAAAACAGAGAGCCCTGTGCCTGCCTGCCTGAGGGTGGGGGGTGTCATAAGGGTCTCAAACTGAGACCCGCAGTGCCCCATGTACTAAAAGGGGCACAGACTGCATAAGCGGGGAGAGCAGCAAACCCCATGGAGGAAAGGTTACATAGGTGGGGGCACTGTAAACCGGGGGGGGGGGGGGTACGAGGGGCAGGTGAAGAGCTCTCCCGGGCCCCGTATAGCAAACGGTCCCACATTAAGCGGTTCCCATTACAAGCGCCCGGTAAGCGGTGCTGGACTAAGGGGCCGGTGACACTAATCTGATATGGAGAAGGGGGGGGGGGGCAGAGGGATGCTAGGGCGGGTGAAGAGCTCCCACAGGGCCATATAGTAACAAGAGAACTCGCCTGCCCAGCGGTGCCCGTCACAAGCGCCCTGTAAGCACTGCAGGGGTAAGGGGGCAGGGCCAGGAGCAGTGACTAGCTCGCACCATGGAAGCTGAAGGACTCTGGCTGAAGCAGGGGGGCTGCGGTGACCCCATGCTGCACTACCTTAGTGGAAAGGGGGGGTGCACAATAGGCTAAAATGCAGGGGGTGGGGGTGGGGGGTCGGAATTACTCAGTTAGTGAGGAGCTGTCCCACACCCCCCTCATGGCTAACAATCCTGGCTGGCATGTGCAGCCCCAACACCCATGAAACAAAATGCTGCAGGGGAATGGCAGAGCCAAAACGCCCCGCAGCTCCACACCACTCACTAAGGCAGGCACAGGGAGGAGGATGCCAGGGAGAGCTGAGGCTGCTCAAACTGAGCACAGCTATCCCTCATCCTGCCCATGAAACTTACCAGGAGGCAATTACAGGAAAAAACACCACCTGTGGCATCTTGGTGTGGACAGAGCAAAGGGTGCATACCACACCAATTTGCTTCCACTGGCAAGAGGAAGTGCCAGAATATGGAGTGAGTATATGCAGCCTCCAGGATTCTCTGCCCCGCCCACATCCTGTCTAAGGAGCTCCCCAGTGAATTAACCTCTTAATGGTCCTATTCTGCCATCTACTTTAACATTAACTCGAAGGGGCCAGAACCCTAAAGCCCTAAGGGGAAAAGGGGGGAGGGGGGGGGGACCATCAGTCCCTGAGCACCCTCCTTATACAGTCGGGTGCTTGCCATTATGCACTCAGCTGGAAAATGGAGCCACAGGCTCGCAGTGTTAGGCACCTTGAGGACTACAGCCATCCTCACTTCCTCAGTCACCGCTCCTACCCTCTCCTCTCTCCTCACCTGGTGCCTTTCTTATGAGCCGGGGCGCTGCACATCAACTTTATCATGATACGAGTTCCTTTTTGATAAATTTGTCATTGCTGAAAAGCTTGTCATCTCTGCTCCATCCTCTTGCTGCACAGGTTTAAAAACGCACCCCTGGATATCTGGCTTTGTCGCTATGGAATATTTAATAGACCCTCACTCCAAAGCGATACCACCCAAACCAAAGATGATGAAAGAAATGCACAATACACTTAAATTGGGTGTTAAATAGAGAGAATTTATTTAACATCAAATGACTGTATTTTTATTCAGTGCCTCCAATTTATTCTCAGGCCAATCGCTATGAATAGGGCACTGAACATGGCACACCCCCGACTCACAAAGAGTCACCCCCCAGCACTCAGGAGAGGAAAACCCCCTGTGGAGGAAACCTCTAGGGAACCATGGCTGGAGAGTTGCCCTTCCCTTGGGCTTAGAAGGTTAATGCCAAAGTGGAACAAGATATTTTGTCAGAAGGTGTACATTTTCAATGAGACATGATATAAATGCATTATAGATATGACAGAAAGGACATTAAATAGTCATACAGGTGAAAGAGTTAAAGAAACAGATTAGTAAGCAGTTACATAATATTAAACACTCTGTGCGAGCCTCTTACGGAGATAGCCAAATTCGACCACTCCTGGCCTTACACATAAAGGTTCAGCAGCTGGCGCTGGATGTGAGGAAGATCTGGCTGCAGCATTTGTCACCCCATTGATGGTTAGGGCTAATTTGGATGATCTGGCTGGCTAGGCGGATAGGGCTGATCTGACTGGCTAGGTGGATTGGGCTGATCTGACTGGCTAGGCGATAGGGCTGATCTGGCTGGCTAGGCGATAGGGCTGATCTGACTGGCTAGGTGGATTGGGCTGATCTGACTGGCTAGGCGGATAGGGCTGATCTGGCTGCCTAGGCGATAGGGCTGATTTGACTGGCTAGGCGGGCGTCCCCTTCCTCCCTCTACAGATGGTGAAGCTCCAGGTCTCCAGACACATCAAGCATGGCTCTGCATATGGCCGTTTGTCCTTCTGTTATGGAACCTTCGTCTGTGGGTTCTTTATGTCATAGACTTATGCATCTATGACATCAGCAGAACAGTTACCATAGTTACTACAGGGGCTTATTACTGATACCTACCTCACTCACTTTAACCACTTCAGCCCCCCTACCTTAAACACCCTTAAAGACCAGGCCACTTTTTACAATTCCGCACTACACTACTTTCACCGTTTATTGCTCCGTCATACAACTTACCACCCAAATGAATTTTACCTCCTTTTCTTCTCACTAATAGAGCTTTCATTTGGTGCTATTTCATTCTTGCTGACATTTTTACTTTTTTTGCCATTAATACAAATTTAACGAAATTTTTTCTGTTGGAAAATTTATCAAATAAAACTACATTTCTCTATAAATTTTTCTCAAAATTTATTGTTCTACATGTCTTTGATAAAAAAAAAATGCAATAAGTGTATATTTATTGGTTTGGGTAAAAGTTATAGCGTTTACAAACTATGGTGCAAAAAAGTGAATTTCCGCACTTTGACTTTCTGAGCACCTGTCCTGTTTCCTGACGTACTACAATGCCCAGACAGTAGAATACCCCATAAATGACCCCATTTCCGAAAGTAGACACCCTAAGGTATTCACTGAGGGGCATAGTAAGTTCATGAAAGTTTTTATTTTTTGTCACAAGTTAGCGGAAATGTTTTTTTTTTTTTTTTCAAAAATTTCATTTCCCGCAAACTTGTGCCAAAAAATAAAAACTTCCATGAACTCACTATGCCCATCAGCGAATACCTTAGGGTGTCTACTTTCCGAAATGGGGTCACTTGTGGGGTATTTTTACTGCCCTGGCATTTTAGGGGCACCTAACCGTCAGAAGTAGTTTGGAATCCAAATGCGTAAAAATGTCCTGTGAAATCCTAAAGGTACTCATTGGATTTGGGGCCTCTGTGCGCATCTTGGATGCAAAAAAGTGCCACACATGTGGTATCGCCATACTCAGGAGAAGTAGGGCAATGTGTTTTGGGGTGTATTTTTACATATACCCATACTGGGTGTGAAAAATATCTCTGTAAATGACAACTTTGTATAAAATTTTTACAAAGTTGTCATTTACAGAGATATTCTCACACCCTGCATGGGTATATGTAAACATACACCCCAAAACACATTGCCCTACTTCTCCTGAGTACGGCGATACCCCATGTGTGACACTTTTTGCAGCCAAGATGCGCACAGAGGCCCCAAATCCAATGAGTACCTTTAGGATTTTACAGGACATTTTTACGCATTTGGATTCCAAACTGCTTCTCTCGCTTTAGGGGCCCCTAAAATGCCAGGATAGTAAAATACCACACAAGTGACCCCATTTCGGAAAGAAGACACCCAAGGTATTCTCTGATGGGCATAGTGAGTTCATGGAAGTTTTTATTTTTGGCACAAGTTAGCGAAAATGGAAATTTTTTTTTTTTTTTTTTACAAAGTCCCAGATTCCACTAACTTGTGCCAAAAAATACAATTTTACATGAACTTACCATACCCCTCACAGAATACCTTGGGGTGTCTTCTTTCTAAAATGGGGTCACTTGTGTGGCATTTTTACTGCCCTGGCATTTTAGGGGCACCTAACCGTCAGAAGCAGTTTGGAATCCAAATGCGTAAAAATGTCCGGTGAAATCCTAAACGTACTCATTGGATTTAGGGCCCCTGTGCGCATCTTGGATGCAAAAAAGTGCCACACATGTGGTATCGCCGTACTCAGGAGAAGTAGGGCAATGTGTTTTGGGGTGTATTCTTACATATACCCATACTGGGTGTGAAAAATATCTCTGTAAATGACAACTTGTACAAGTTGTCATTTACAGAGATATTTTTCACACCCAGTATTAGTATATGTAAAAATACACCCCAAAACACTTTGCCCTACTTCTACCGAGTACGGAGATACCCCATGTGTGCCACTTTTTTGCAGCCAAGTTGCGCAAAGGGGCCCTAAATCCAAGGAGTACCTTTTAGGATGGCATTTTTACACTTTTTTCTTCTCATGCTTTAGGGCCCCTAAAATGCCAGGGCAGTATAAATACCCCACATGTGACCCCATTTTAGAAAGAAGACACCCCAAGGTATTTTGTGAGGGGTATGGTGAGTTCATAGAAGATTTTTTTTTTTTGCCCAAGTTAGCGGAATTTGATTTTTTTAGTTTTTTTTCACAAAGTCTCCCTTTCCGCTAACTTGTGACAAAAAGTTCAATCTTTCATGGACTCAATATGCCCCTCAGCGAATACCTTGGGGCGTCTTCTTTCCGAAATGGGGTTACATGTGAGGTTTTTGTACTGCTCTGGCATTTGAGGGTCTCCGCAATCATTACACGTATGGCCAGCATTAGGAGTTTCTGCTATTCTCCTTATATTGAGCATACAGGTAATGAGATTTTTTTTCCGTTCAGCCTCTGGGCTGAAAGAAAAAATTAATGGCACAGATTTCTTCATTCGCATCGATCGATGTGGATGAAAAAATCTCTGCCAAAAAATATGCAAGAAAAAAAAGAGGGGCCTGGCGATTGCCAGGACATAGGGGCTCCGCCCAAACATCCATACCCACTTCAGCTCCTATGTCCTGGCAAACGTGATTTCTCCATTCACATCGATCAATCGATCGGTGTGGAGGAAGACATCTTTGCCAGATTTTTTGATACAAAGTGTTTGCCAAAGCATATGAACTCCAACACCTCTCCTCAGCTCATATGCCTGGGCAAACATACCTGTACTGCGGAGAAGAAATCTCGTCCTGCAGCGCCGCATACACCGACTTCACGTGTCTTCTGACAGCAGCGCAATGCTTCTCTCAGAATTCACATCAGTGCTGCGGCGTTTTCGTCGGTTGGTCCGTTGGTCTGTTGGTATACCTGGAAAATAAAGGGTGGTTATGGGGAAAAAAAAAAAGAAGAAAAACAGGCAGCAGGCACATGACTTGAACGTTGCAAACTTTATAAAACCAGAACATTTTAAAACTTTTATAAAACATGAACATAAAAACCTGAACTAACTCAAGATTTTTTTTCTTGCTACCTGTTTAATTTTTTATTTTTTTACCATTTCACTCTTTATTTTCCTAGCAGAAACCTCTCCTTTCCCATGGGACAATGTGTAAAGTGTAAATCACACAGAGATGGTGCGAAGTACATTATACACGTTATCCCATGTGAAAGGAGACGTTTCTACCGTTTCACACTTCTGCAGTAGCACACCAGCACCGTCCCTATGTGTTAGGGTCTCTCAAAACCTAGTGTCCTGAGAGACCCTAGAGCCTGAGTGGAAAAAACTACCTGTGTAGTGCTGTCCCTAGGTCCCTAAGTGTACCTGAGTGTGGTACTTCCGGAAACACTCTCCAAGGCATAGGGCAGGGTGGTCAGGACAGTCAGGACAGAAATAACGGGTGTCACGCCTTATTCCACTCCTGCTACAGACACGACATTTTTTCGGGGTGGCGGTTGGTTTGAGGTACCCGGCACAACGCTAGGGAAGTGCCGCTCGTGTAGACGGCTAACTACACTGGTGGATGGGGCCACGGAACCTCCTGGGTACAGGAGGTTCTCGACGATCTCTTCCTGGAATTTTAGGAAAGATCCAGTTCTCCCAGCCTTACTGTAGAGAACGTAACTATTATATAGAGCCAATTGAATCAGATAAACAGACACTTTTTTATACCAGCGTCTGGTCTTTCGGGAAACCAAATAAGGGGCCAACATCTGGTCGTTGAAGTCCACCCTCCCATGTGGAGGTTATAGTCGTGGACTGAGAGGGGCTTTTCAACGACACTGGTTGCCCGTTGAATTTGTACTGTCGTGTCTGCGTGAATGGAGGAGAGCATGTAAACGTCACGCTTGTCTCTCCATTTCACCGCGAGCAGTTAGTCGTTACACAGTGCAGCCCTCTGCCCCCTTGCAAGTCGGGTGGTAAGAAGCCGTTGGGGGTAGCCCCAGGGACTAGGTTGCGCGGTGCCGCAGCAGCCAATCTGTTCTAGGAACAAATGCTTGAAGAGGGCCACACTTGTGTAAAAGTTGTCCACGTAAAGATGGTACCCCTTGCCGAATAAGGGTGACACCAAGTCCCAGACTATCTTCCCACTGCTCCCCAGGTAGTCAGGGCAACCGACCGGCTCCAGGGTCTGATCTTTTCCCTCATAGATCCGAAATTTGTGCGTATAGCCTGTGGCCCTTTCACAGAGCTTATACAATTTGACCCCATACCGGGCGCGCTTGCTCGGGATGTACTGCTTGAAGCCAAGGCGCCCGGTAAAATGTACAAGGGACTCGTCTACGCAGATGTTTTGAGCAGGGGTGTACAAATCTGCAAATTTCTGGTTGAAATGGTCTATGAGGGGCCGAATTTTATGGAGCCGGTCAAAAGCTGGGTGGCCTCTGGGACGGGAGGTGGTGTTGTCACTAAAGTGCAGGAAACGCAGGATGGTCTCAAAACGTGTCCTGGACATGGCAGCAGAGTACATGGGCATGTGATGAATTGGGTTCGTGGACCAATATGACCGCAATTCATGTTTTTTGGTTATGCCCATGCTGAGGAGAAGGCCCAGAAAATTTCTAAGTTCGGAAACTTGGACTGGTTTCCACCGGAAAGGCTGGGCATAAGAGCTTCCCGGGTTGTCGGCGATAAATTGAGTGGCATATCTGTTTGTTTCTGCCACGACTAAGTCAAAGAGCTCCGCAGTGAAAAACAGCTCAAAAACCCCAGCGCCGATCCTATCTGAGCTGTTTCCACCCGAACTCCTGACTGGGCGGTGAAAGGGGAACTACTGGTGCGGCTGAAGATGGGGGCTGCCAATCAGGGTTTGCCAGCACCTCAGGGACTCTAGGGGCTCTACGGGCCTGTTGTCTTTGCGGTGGCTGCGACGGGAAACTATTGCACGTGCCACCGTACCAGCTTCTACTGCCCTTCTGGTGCTCGCCACTTCACCATGTTCTACGGCAGTGCTGGTAGAAGGTCCAGGACGGGCTGCGCTGCTGGTGTATGCCTCACCACGTAATCCGGCAGCGCCAGCCCCACTCTGCTGCCCTTGAAGCGGATCCTGCGCAACCTGTGGTCTAGCGACACGGGGCCGGGTACGCCTGGTTCTATCAGGGACCTCCACCTCCTCGTCAGAACTTTGGGTCAGACTGCCACTGCTTTCTACAGGTTGGTATTCTGACCCGCTGGATTCGTCAGATGAGGGTTCCCACTCCTCATCCGACTGGGTCAGAATCCTGTAGGCCTCTTCAGAGGAATACCCCTTGTTTGACATTTGGCCGTCTAAATTTAGGGGTATTCCCTGAGACTACCCAAGAAAAAAGCAAGCCTGTCTTACAATTGAGAGGGTAGCGAAGTACAGAAGCCACTGCGATTGATAAAAATATCAAAACTGATTTTTTTATCGCCGCAGCGCTTGTGAAGGGATTGTGCAGTGATTACAAAAAAATTTTTTTGTCACTGCGGCGAGGTGGGCGTGGGTGAACGCACGTGTGGGCGACCGATCAGGCCTGATCGGGCAAACACTGCGTTTGGGGTGGAGGGCGAACTAAAGTGACACTAGTACTATTATATATCTGACCGTGATCAGTTCTGATCACTTACAGATACTATAAAGTACAAACGCTGATTAGCGCTACGCTAATCAGCGAACCAGTGACTGCGGTGCGGTGGGCTTGGCGCTAACGCTAACTACCTACCAAAGGGGACTAAACTAAGCTAAACCTAACAGTCAATCTTAGTGAAAAAAAAAAGTGACAGTTTACACTGATCACTTTTTTCCCTTTCACTGGATGATTGACAGGTGCTGAAAGGGGTGATCAAGGGGTTAATTTGGGTGATGGGGGCTGATCAGGGGCTAATGTGTGGTGCTTGTGTGTACTCACAGTAAGGTGTGCTCTCTCCTGGGTCCAACCGACGAGAAGGACCCAGGAGAGAGCACAGAAGCCATTTAATCCATCATATTTACTAATATGATGGGTTAAATGGCTCCTGATTCGTTTTTTTGAATGTCATCAGCCCGCCAGCGCTCCGATTGGCTGGCAGGCTGATGACCAAGTTCTTGTGAATTGACTGCGATGCGCGTTCTGCGCATGCGCGGGCGCTTGTGCCCGAAATCTCGCGCATCGCGAGAGGACGCCCCGATGCGTCCAAACAGAAGATCCCGGCCGCCCGCAGGACGCAATCCTGCGTACGGCGGTCCGGGACTGGTTAACTATAAAGTCAGCCACAGTGGTCCCAAGTATTAACCCTTTCTTGACTGACTGCAGACTCTACAATGTACTTGTCACTAGCAAGGCCCCTAATCACTATGGCATTTAAAAGCTGCCCTAACAATAGTAAGTTAGTGGGTGTAATGACAGTTTTGAGGTGTAATATGCACATTCATGCCCTCAAGTCCATTTGCTACATCTGAATTTACACAGATTCCAGTGGACTTTTCTTTTGGTGCCAATAAGTAGCGATCTACCAAACTATCACATACCAATACCTCACCTAAAAAAAATCAGATTCAAAATGAATAGGAACCGGGATTGGTATAGAGAAGAATTAAAGGGGTCATTTATCAAACTGTTGTAAAGTAGAATTGGCTCAGTTGTCCATAGCAACCAATCAGCTTCCTCATTTCATTTTCCAAAGGAGCTGTCCAAAATGAAAGATGGAATCTGATTGGATTAATTTATGCTACAGATTTCCACAATATAATTCACCGTTTGCAATGGGTCGGGTTAGATCTTTGGTAAATCCGCCCCGTAATCCACTGTGGAATGTCAGTAAAACCTGCAGTAAAAATTCCATGTTGGACAATCTTCCCCATGTGGCCATGCCATAGCAGCCAGGATCGGTAGTGCACGTGCGTATGTCCTACCAGCCCTACAACATAATGAAGCTGACATTCCAGGATCTGCTTAGAGGGTGCTGTGTCCTCTGTTATTAAAGGGCTTGTTCTATCTGGAAATGTATGGCACATCCCCAGGTTACAGTGTCTTAGCTCTGGGTTCCTACCTCTGAGACCTGCGGCCGACGTTGCGCTTCTCTCTTCTTTCACTTTAGTGGGGCTTAATAAAATAGCCAAGTAAGCGAGCTCCGCTCTTTTCGGATGTGACATTTTTGGTATGGATATGCTGTTAACGCACACATGGGATACCCCTTTGAGCGATAATTTTAAACGTTTGATTATTGTTTTCCAACCACATATTTTCTAGGCTTCTGTAGGAACATGACTTTCTTGACTAAAAACTGATCTGTTACCTTCCTTCTCTGGGTCATTACTATTACAGCGATACATATATATAGTGTTTTTGTGTTTTAATTGTGAAAATAAAAACATGCCAAATTCTGACCCCAATAACTTTTTTATAGTTATGTTTACAGAGCCGTGTGGTGGCTCATGAAGGAGGCGGAGATGTTGGGAAGTATATTTTCTATGTTATCAGCTTCATCAGTTTGTACATATTCACTCCCTAGGGGTCTGTGCCCTTTATAGCTTGTGTTCTCTGAGTCCAGCTGTGGTTCAGCTACTAGCGTTAAGCGCTTCAGTGCTGTTCACTATACAGTCTTTCTTATGTATTAACTGTGGCACTTTAGCAGAAAGTTTCCTTATATTATCAGAGAGTTTCAGATACCTATTTACTTATATGCCGTTTCCTTACTGTCTTCCTGCGGCAGTAGGGTTAATCTGTATACCTGCAGTGGTGGTAGTGGCGCATGCGTGCGGCACAGCACATACGCCGGCGCCCATCTTCCATGCCGCTCTGCTGTGCTTCGAGCACAGGAAGGTAAGTGACGCTATGGCGTCCTATATTGTGTTCTTCATAATTCTTGGGTCTGTTTTTTTCTGCACTGCACTTGTAGCATCCCCAAGTCAGGGCAATGTGTGGAACTAACCTGGGGAATGCCAGTGATGGAGAGGCCGGCACGCTGCTCCTCTGGGGCACTCTCTGGGTTCTTGAGGGACACAGCCAGGTGGAAGGTGAGGTGCCCTTGGTGTTATAGTTTAACGTGCCTATGGCTAAGTCCCTGATATGTCGTGACGCCAGTGCCAGTAAACGGTGGCACACCGTATTTACAGTAGGAATAACGGAGGTGCAGACTGGTAACTTGAAAACAGAATTCAAACTTTACTGAAGACAGTGATGATACAGTAAGCAGTCTTTCCAACAGTTCCTTTTTGCAGACAATCAAAATTGCAGTGGTCTTACATCCAGCAAGGTTAAACAGAGGGTGGTAATACAGGACTTGAAATTGCAGGTGAACCTTACTTTCTTCCTGACTCGTCCTGACTGGAATTGATGCTTCAAGGCCCCAATGCCCTACTTCTGGCTTATATCCTTGAATCTCCAGTTTATAATTTACCTCCACTTGACGTTTAGTACCTCCTTGCTCTAGGGATTGCCTCTGGGTTCTGCATTCCTTCTCCTAGGGCACCATCTTCCTAGGGTGGATGCCTCACAGGCCGTGAGGCCTGGGTTTGGCCTTCACAGGCACATGGCCTGCACTTGTCTAAGGCACACTCCAGACTAGACTACTCTTCCTTCCCCTGACTGGGCCTTATATAGACTAGGGCAACCTAGCTCCCTCTAGTGACTAGAGCTGGAATTACATCCCTAGCCGGCCTGCACATAGGACATTTCACAGTAACAGGAGAATTAAATACATTGATTTACATTGCATGGTACAAATAGCACCTTTACCAGCCTCCTCCTAACAGAGAGGAACGACAGCAGCCAAGTGACCCTTCCGTAGTGACGGGCAGTACAACTCCCGTACACTACATACCCCGCTGCTTTAAGCTGAGTACGCCTCGTACTCTACCAGGGTACCGCCCTACTGGAATTTCCACCTGAAAGAGACAAAAGAAAAACATGCAAGAATACATACATATCAGTACTCAATTCTATCTGCATCGACAATTGTCATCAGGTCCAGCTGACTGACGGAGAAGTGCGGTGACAAGGGGCGTCGCTCTCTTTCTTCAGGATAAAGAGTGGAACTGGGGCGCTGACCTGGCACAGCGGATGTTAGGGAATACCAGGATAGTCCATGACAATGAGTGAGTCCATAAAAGCATATCACAGAGACTCGCACACAGGGGGTCCATCTCTGGGCACATAGACTTGATAAAATATTTTTGCAATAAATACGGTCAGCAGCACATACATAAAATCACAATACAGGACTCTGACAATACCAGGGTAACATCTTCCTGGCAAGTCCTGCGTATATTTAAAGTGCTGACATAAAAGAACCCTTTTCAACCTGAAATGGGGGTTAAAAGGGATAAGGTGCAAATAAAAGCACAACTTGGAGTTATTAAAGTACTTGACGCCACAATGTTAGCAGCAGGCAGGATGTCCCGGAACAGAAAGAGGCAGGCTGGGAGCAGTGGTTCCACAGTGGCAACTTATCTTCACAAAAATGCCACCGGCCGTGGGGAACTGGCAGCAAGCTCTACCAGCCTGGCAAACTTAAAGGAACAGTTCCTGCAACATGTATGATGTCCCTGTGAGGATGAGCAAAAATGGCCTAGCAGGCCTGCTCACAGGTACGTATCAAAGGATCCCTGTTCATCAGAGGTAGTGCAGCCCTGTGCTGCAGGTAGTCTGGGCCATGCACCAGGGCCACTTGGAGGGGTGCCCACCACAGAGAATGGGCTGGAAACATCACCGGTATTGGGCCTACCCACCTCATTGGCCCGCTGGGTTGCGGACACACAGGAGCTGCTGGTCTCGGGACACGGGCCGGCGCTGGGGTAGACACTTCCTCTGGCCGGGACATAACGCTCCCGTCACGGCGGACTCGGCTCCTGGCATAAGTCAATTTATCCGCTGTTACACGGACCTTGGGTGGCTCAGCGTTAGCGGTAGGACCTTGGACTACGGGTTCGGGTGGTACAGGGGTCACAGGTAACTCACCACCGCTGGACTGCTGCGCTGTCTTCTTAGAATCTGCCACTTGCCGCAGGCCATCCAGGTAAGCCTGTAAGGAAGCGATCCGCTCCTCCAGGGCGGAGATCTCACTGCTGGATTCCGGCACACTTGCAGCAGGCTCAGATGAGGTTCTATCCTGGCGGTTCTTCCGCAGGTCATCCATGGCTTCACTGAACTGGGCCATCCGCGCCCAATCAGCGGCTGTCTTCTCTCGTCGCGGCAGCTCTGGAGAGGGGTAAGGACTGGGAGGCTTGTCGAGGATCGTCGGCTGCCAGAAAATGTTCGGGCCGAGAAAGGAACTCTTCTCCTGGTACGTATTCCGGATGGGTCCCGGCGGGTCCTCTGCCTCCACCGGATCTTCGGTCTCTTCCCAGTCTTCCGGTACCGGTCCTGGACGGGTCACCGCAGTAGCATATGGGCCTCGCAGGCCCTCTGCGGGAGTGAACTCCACTTTCTCTCCGACCGCTAGATTATGCAGTCGCCCCGGGAGATAGCTGCGCTTGACGGACCGGCGATTCACATAATAGTCCCGGTTGGTGCCGGTTTCTTGGATGAAGCCGAATCCTCTAACCTTGTCAAACTCGAGCACGACTCCGGTGCGGCGTTCGAGCTGGGGCTTGCTGTCTCTGGAGTCCTCATAAATTCGTTTGGTGACTTCTTCAAAGTACTTTTTCTGAGTGGTGGTTTTTAAAGTTGCCGCCACTCGGATCTCGGCCATCAGGGCCGACCACGCGGGGTTCCGCGGGAGGAAGCCTTCTCTCTGCAGGTGAAAACGGCAGGGCTCGGCTTGTGGCCATGGACAGGTTTGGGCCATGTCGCTGGGAGTATACGCTGGGGGCGCAGGGCGCTCCTTAGTTGCTCCTGGGGTCGCCTCCATTGCACCAACTACGGCTCCGGATCCCGCTGACATCACAGGTAGGAAGCCCCGTAGCAGGGTGAGCCACTGTTCCTGCAGGCTCCACCCCGTCGATTCTTGCACGCCCCCTAGGTATTCCAGTATAGGGTAGGCGGTGTCCATATTATAATCCTCAAGGGAAGGCGTTACCTCCAGGTCGTCTCCTCCTCCTCCTTGGAGGGTTTTGGCGCCAAATTTTCGCGCCACTGCAGGACAGTGATGGCGCAAGAAGAAGTCCAATGACGCCGGCGGCCATCTTGGGCGCCATGATGCATCAATTCAATGACAGCAAGCAGTGGTAGTAAAACAGCATAAAAGTCCACAAAAATGCACTTTGAAGTGGCGATTTTCTTCCTCTTGATAGCGCAACACTGCACAGCGCTTTCTGGAGGTTTTTGGGACACTTTTCTGTACGTTTTAGGTCCGCAAAGTTCACTTCAAATAAACAGGCGTTTTGTCACTTGGCAAACTGGTTAAGGCACAAAGTTCACGTTTTTGATCACAGTCCGTAAAACGTGCGTATCCTGTTCGTGACGCCAAAATGTAGCACCCCCAAGTCAGGGCAATGTGTGGAACTAACCTGGGGAATGCCAGTGATGGAGAGGCCGGCACGCTGCTCCTCTGGGGCACTCTCTGGGTTCTTGAGGGACACAGCCAGGTGGAAGGTGAGGTGCCCTTGGTGTTATAGTTTAACGTGCCTATGGCTAAGTCCCTGATATGTCGTGACGCCAGTGCCAGTAAACGGTGGCACACCGTATTTACAGTAGGAATAACGGAGGTGCAGACTGGTAACTTGAAAACAGAATTCAAACTTTACTGAAGACAGTGATGATACAGTAAGCAGTCTTTCCAACAGTTCCTTTTTGCAGACAATCAAAATTGCAGTGGTCTTACATCCAGCAAGGTTAAACAGAGGGTGGTAATACAGGACTTGAAATTGCAGGTGAACCTTACTTTCTTCCTGACTCGTCCTGACTGGAATTGATGCTTCAAGGCCCCAATGCCCTACTTCTGGCTTATATCCTTGAATCTCCGGTTTATAATTTACCTCCACTTGACGTTTAGTACCTCCTTGCTCTAGGGATTGCCTCTGGGTTCTGCATTCCTTCTCCTAGGGCACCATCTTCCTAGGGTGGATGCCTCACAGGCCGTGAGGCCTGGGTTTGGCCTTCACAGGCACATGGCCTGCACTTGTCTCAGGCACACTCTAGACTAGACTACTTTCCCTTGACTGGGCCTTATATAGACTAGGGCAACCTAGCTCCCTCTAGTGACTAGAGCTGGAATTACATCCCTAGCCGGCCTGCACATAGGACATTTCACAGTAACAGGAGAATTAAATACATTGATTTACATTGCATGGTACAAATAGCACCTTTACCAGCCTCCTCCTAACAGAGAGGAACGACAGCAGCCAAGTGACCATTCCGTAGTGACGGGCAGTACAACTCCCGTACACTACACACTTAATGTTTCCTGCCAGAAATCCAGGTGGCAATTGTCTGAGGTCTTCTAGTTTTCCTACTTATCAGTGGTGGAACTTGCATCTGGCTGTACTTTTCTCCTTGTTTGGTCACTGTGTAAAAAGCCTCAGTTTTTTTTGTCTTTTTTCCTAATGGAGCTTCTCTAGCACGGTAAGGGTTTCGCTCGTGATCCCCTCTCATTGTTGGTTTTGGCTTTGCAACCTCCTTCTAGGTGGAGGGTTATTAGATTCACACTTATGTGGTGTTAGACAGCGGCATACATAGAAATCACTGGGCCCCATAGCAAGAATCTGAATTGGGCCCCCATGCCCTATTTTTAGCCCCTCCCACTACCACCCATGGCCCTTCCGACTACCTGCCAGCGGTGTTCAGCATGTTCTGGATCTAACGGCGATTCTAGTAATTCTGCTCCTATGCTGGAACAGAATACCACAATCTTATCGCAAGTGTGTAACTAGTCTTAACCGATGAACTGTGCCCCCTACTGCTGCCTGTTATATAGTGCACCACCACCATACCCCCCCAGGAACTGTGTCTGCCACTGCTGCCACTTATTATATTTTATTATTACTGTATATTATATAGTGCCATACCCCTGTAAAATGTGCCTGCTCAGCCTTTTATATAGAGCACCACTGCCATAATCCGCCCCCAGGATTTGTGCCTGCTACTGCTGTCTGCTACTGCTTATTATAGTTGAACCTATAAATCACTACCAGACCGCTTATAAATCAATGTCAATTTATTACATAATTCCAAAAACATATGACATACATGATTAAAAAGGGATACAAGTGCATGGAAAAAGCGACATTATCTGGAGGAAGGACACAGCGGATGAACAGTTCATATAAATGTCCATATACTCTAGTGCAAAAATTTAACAATAAAGTGCAAGTGCAATCATAACATGTAATAATCAATTGAACAAAGAACTACTACCCATGCTGTGCTCCCTCCAGGATGGCACCAGCCCCGACAGCGTTTCGGCGAACCTTCGTCTGGGGGTTCTACCATCGGCTTAGGTTTGTATTTTGCCTTTGTGAGTGACCAGTAACATAGTAACATAGTATATAAGACTGAAAAAAGACATTTGTCCATCCAGTTCGGCCTGTTTCCTACAAGTTGATCCAGAGGAAGGTAAAAAACCCTGTGAGGCAGAAGCCAATTTTCCTCACTTAAGGGGAAAAAAATTCCTTCCCGACTCCAATCAGGCAATCAGAATAACTCCCTGGATCAACGACCCCTCTCTAGTAGCTGTAGCCTGTAATATTATTACACTCCAGAAATACATCCAGTCCCCTCTTGAATTCCTTTATTGTACTTACCATCACCACCTCCTCAGGCAGAGAGTTCCATAGTCTCACTGCTCTTACAGTGAAGAATCCTTTTCTATGTTTGTGTACAAACCTTCTTTCCTCCAGACGCAGAGGATGTCCCCTTGTCACATTCTCAGTCCTGGGGATAAAAAGATGATGGGAGAGATCTCTGTACTGACCCCTGATATATTTATACATAGTTATTAGATCTCCCCTCAGTCGTCTTTTTTCTAAAGTGAATAACCCTAATTTTGATAACCTTTCAGGGTACTGTAGATCCCTCATTCCAGTTATTACTTTAGTTGCCCTCCTCTGAACCCTCTCCAGCTCTGCTATGTCTGTCTTGTTCACAGGAGCCCAGAACTGTACACTGTACTCCATGTGTGGTCTGACTAGTGATTTGTAAAGTGGTAGGACTATGTTCTCATCACGCCCCATCTATGCCCCTTTTGATGCAATTCATTATCTTATTGGCCTTGGCAGTAGCTGCCTGACACTGGTTTTTGCAGCTTAATTTGCTGTTTATTAAAATTCCTAGATCCTTTTCCATGTCAGTGTTACCGAGTGTTTTACCATTTAATATGTACGGGTGACTTGCATTATTCCTTCCCATGTGCATAACTTTACATTTGTCAGTGTTAAACCTCATCTGCCATTTCTCTGCCCAAGCCTCCAATCTATCCAGATCCCTCTGTAGCAGAAAACTGTCCTCTTCAGTGTTAATTACTTTACACAGTTTAGTGTCATCTGCAAAAATAGATATTTTACTGTGCAAGCCTTCTACAAGATCATTAATAAATATATTGAAGAGAATAGGGCCCAATACTGACCCCTGAGGTACCCCACTAGTTACAGTGACCCAATCTGAGTGTGTACCGTTAATAGCCACTCTCTGTTTTCTATTACTCAGCCAGTTACTTACCCACATACAGACATTTTCTCCCAGTCCGAGCATCCTCATTTTATATACTAACCTTTTATGAGGTATGGTGTCAAATGCTTTGGAGAAGTCCAGATATACGACATCCATTGATTCGCCGCTGTCAAGTCTAGAACTTACCTCCTCATAGAAGCTGATTAAATTTGTTTGGCATGACCGATCCCTCATGAAGCCATGCTGGTTATTATAGAGTCCGTAAATATCAGAAATAATGGTCTGGCTATGACATCACTTAATTCCCTTAGGATACGGGGTGTATGCCATCCGGTCCTGGCGATTTGTCTATTTTAATCTTTTTAAGTCGCTGTTGTACTTCTTTCTGGGTCAGACAGGGCACTTTTAATGGGGGGTTTACTTTTACATTCTGCATTTCATCTGACAGTTTATTTTCCTCAGTGAATATAGTGGAGAAAAAAATATTTAATACCTTTGCTTTATCCTCGTCGCTCTCTGCAACACCCCCTCATTGCTATGTAGAGGGCCGACTCCTTCAGATTTATATTTTTTACTATTTAAATAATTGAAGAACATTTTAGGGTTAGTTTTACTCTCTTTGGCAATTAATCTCTCGGTCTCTAGTTTGGCAAATTTTATTAGTTTTTTACATATTCTATTTTTTTCCTTATAGTTTATCAGTGCTTCCTGACTCCCCTCCTGTTTTAGCGATTTATATGCTTTCTTTTTGTCATTTTTTTGCCTTCTTTACGGTTCCATTTATCCACATTGGTTTCTTATTGTTCCTTAGCCTTTTATTCCTATAAGGTATGTACCTCTCATAATTAGATGTTACTATGCTTTTAAAAATCTCCCATTTTATGGTTGTATTTTTATTTTTGAGGACTTTGTCCCAGTTAGTTAGGCCTATGGCCTCGCTTAGTTGGCTAAATTTTGCTTTTTTGAAGTTTGGTATTTTTGTTCCTCCCTTTAGAAACTCTCATTTGAAGGATAATTGGAAGGTTATAACTTTATGGTCACTATTTCCCAGGTGTCCCCCAACCTGCACATCTGTTGTTCTATCAGGTCTATTGGTTAATACTAAGTCCAGTATGGCCGTCCCTCTAGTGGGGTCCTGAACCAGTTGGAAAAGGAAATTGTCTTTGGCTATTGCCAAGAACCTGTTTCCTTTTTGGGATGTACAGCTTTCAGTTTCCCAGTCTATATCTGGGTAGTTGAAGTCCCCCAACTACCAGTAGGGATGCAGATTTCTATAGTTGGGGCAAAAATTGGTTTTATACTGCTTATTATATTTTCCACCAATGCCATACTACCCCCCTCCCGTTATTGTGCCTGCTACCGCCTATAATATAGTGCATCACTGCCATATCCCCCTTTTCCCCTTGAACTGTGTCTGGTACTGCTGCCTGCTACTGCTTATTATATACTGCGGCAATACCATACCCACCACCCCATTATTGTGCCTGCTACTGTCTATAATACAGTGTATCACTACCATACCCCTTCCCCTCAATGCCCCCATGAACTGTCCCTTCTACTGGTGCGGCTGTTGCCCCAGACTTCCAGACTTCCCTCATCCATTAACTTTTTTTCTCAAGCTGTCTTCTGCTTGACTTACTTTTCTGGGCGCTCATTGTCACTGTGGAATCTTCAAGCAGCGCTGGAGACTGCAGTCACTCCTATGTTTTTTATTTTTCTGCCAATATAGATGTCTAAGGATTTGGCTT
>CM065589.1:398625335-398673496 GCA_033119425.1 Bufotes viridis | reverse complement strand
ACGGCTGACATCTGTGCTGTGATGTCGGTCGCTAACCCCATCCATGTGCGGTCCATATCGGACCGCTGTATGGGAGGGGGTTAACAGGAGGGAGCTCCCTCCCCATCACCAGCTGCTCCTCTCTCATCACCCGCTGCTCTGTTGTGGCAGCGGGTGATGTTACCATGGCAACATGATGCCTTTACAGGCGCCCTGCTTGCCATGAGTATCGGTAAGCCTGATCTGACTTCTGCTAAAAGCAGAAGTCTGATCAGACTGTGTAAAGTAAAAAAATACAGTACAGTACACTATATAGTGTACTGTACTGTATTATACAGACATCAGACCCACTGGATCTTCAAGAACCAAGTGGTTCTGGGTCAAAAAATGTAAAAAAAAAAGGGAAAAGTAAAAAAACACATTTATCACTGAATAAAAATAAAAAAATAAAAAAATACACTACACATATTAGGTATTGCCGCATCTGTAAAATCCTGCTCTATAAAAATATCACATGACCTAACCTCTCAGGTGAACACCATAATTTTTTTTTTAAAAGTGGTGTAAAAAAGCCATTTTTTGTCACCTTACATTACAAAAAGTGTAATACCAAGCGATCAAAAAGGCAAATGCCTCCCAAAGGAGTACCAATCAAACCGCCATCTCATCCCGCAAAAAATAAGCCCGAAAAAATATATATATATATGGCTCTCAGACTATGGAAACACTAAAAGATTAATTATTTTTTTCTAAAATGCTGTTATTGTGTTAAAGTAAAATAAATAAAAAAAATATACATATTAGATATCGCCGTGTCCGTAAAAACCTGCTCTATAAAAATATCACATGATCTAACCCCTCAGGTAAATAGCGTAAAAAGAAATTAAATAAAAACAGTGTAGAAAGAAAACATTTTTGTCCCCTCACATCAAAAAAAGTGTAATAGCAAGCGATCAAAAAGTTATATGCCTCCCAAAATAGTGCCTATCAAACCGTCATCTCACCCCTCAAAAATGATACCCTAAAAGGACAATTGCCCAACAAAATAAAAAAATATGGCTCTCAGACTATGGAGACATTAAAACATGATTTTTTTTTGTTTCAAAAACGATATTATTGTGTAAAGCTTAAATAAATAAATAAAAAGTATACATATTAGGTATTGCCGCGTCTGTAACAACCTGTTCTATAAAAATAACACATGACCTAACCCCCCAGGTGAACACAGCAAAAAAAAAATATATATACGTTGTCAAAGTAATTTTGTCACCTTACATCACAAAAAGTGTAATAGCAAGCGACCAAAATGTCATATGCACCCCAAGATAGTGCCAATCAAACCAACATCTCATCCCGCAAAAGATGAGCCCCTACTTAAGACAGTGGCCCAAAAATAAAAATAAAAATATGGCTTTCAGAATGTAGAGACACTAAAAATCATTTTTTCAAAAAGGCTTTAGTATGTAAAAAAATGTCATATTTGGTATTTTGTGTCCGTAACTACCTGCTCTACAGAAATGGCACACAATCTAACCTGTCAGATCAACAATGTAAATAACAAAAAATAAAAACTGTCCCAAAACAGCTATTTTTGCAAATTTTCCATTTTAATCCATTTTCCAGTAATAAAGCAAGGGTTAACAGCCAAACAAAACTTAATATTTATTGCCCTGATTCTGCAGATTGCAGAAACACCCCATATGTGGTTGTAAACTGCTGTATGGCCACACGGCAGGGCACAGAAAGAAAGGAACGCCATATGGTTTTTGGAAGGCAGATTTTGCTGGACTGGGTTTTTGACACCATGTCCAAAAAGTGACTCCATCTAAAAAAATACATTCCTCAAGATATTCAAAACTGATTTTACAAACTTTGTTCACCCTTTAGATGTTCCACAATAGTTATTGGCAAATGGAGATGAAATTTCAGCATTTCTATTTTTTGTTACCTTGCCTCAAAAAAAGTGTAATATAGAGCAACTAAAAATCATATTTACCCTAAAATAGTACCAACAAAACTGCCACCTTATCCCGTAGTTTCCCAAATGGAGTCACTTTTTTGGAGTTTCTACTCTAGGGGTGCATCAGGGGGGCTTCAAATGGGACATGGTATCTAAAAACCAGTCCAGCAAAATCTGCCTTCCAAAAACCATATGGCGTTCCCTTCATTCTATGCCCTGCCTTTTGGCCATACAACAGTTTACGACCACGTATGGGGTTTTTCTGCAAACTACAGAATCAGGGCAATATGTGCTAATGTGTGTTCTCTAATGTACTTCATGTCACCTCCTAATAATGTGCATATTTATTCATGTAACTGTTTATGTTCATGCAATTACCTGGTCCACCAGCAGATGGCGGCAACATTGGCAGAGGTAGGATCTCTGGAGAGTAACCTTCTTGTTCCTCCCAGCCCTCTTTAGAAAAGGAGGGTTTAGTTAGTAAGTAAGTCAGTGTCTAGTCTAACCTCCGTGGGAGAGGTTGTGAGTAGGCCAGCAGAGCACTGTCTGCTCTGCTAGGCCCAGAGGCCCAGCCTCTGAAGTCTACATGGTTGCATGACCCCTCCTGGGCTTGCATTACCTCCCCAGCTAACAGAGCTTGAAGCCAGGACAAGAGTTACTAGGATTACAAGTAAGAGACAGACTACAGCTAATCTAAGTTCCAGCAGAAGAGGAAGAGTTTCCTATTTAACCAGCCAAGCATAGCAGAACTGAGAGAGAGCTACCGCATTGCAGAGCTGAGATTGTTGCAGAAGTGTTTGCCTGCCAAGGTTAAGCCAATACCTGCTGATGACCAAGATATCGTTCGGAAGCTGTTTGGACTACCAGTTTATGCTAAGCAAAAGCAACTGTTCAACGTTACTACAAAGTCTGGACCCCTACACCTTTTTCACTGCTTCAGACCACACCACGTCTGAGATCCTACCGTATCCAGGTAGAAACACCGTGACACGTGTATATAACATCTACTGTAGGCCACCCAGCACCACTCTGGCAATCCTACCCCGGGTACCAACATTACTATCTAAAAAGGGGACTATATGTCCTTGCTGCTTAAAGGCTGCAGGTATCACGTTTACTTGCTCTATAAGAGGGACATATTTTGTAGAAAGCTCCTAAGGGGCAAGGGATACCCCAGATGCGGCCTTGTGGGACGTCGCACATCGTTTTTTTTTGTTATTCCATTGTAACAATGCCTATCTTTGTCCGCAAAACAGACAAGAATAGGATGTTTTATTTTTTTTGCGGGGCTATGGAACAGATGCGGACAGGACACTGTGTGCTATCAGTATTTTTTGCGGACCCATTGAAATGAATGGGTCCACATTCTATCACCCCCAAAAAACAGAACGGACATGTAAACAAAAAACATTTGTGTGAATGAGGCCTAAATCTTTGTAATGAGGGAAGTGTATCATCTGGGACAACCCTACCAGTCTTTGTGTTTGGTTTAATAGTGTAAGTTCTGGTAACAGTTGCTCTTTAAAATGATGGTTAGACATAGGATCTTCACTGAACACACATATTACTTGTATTATATAGCAGGGGTCAAATCCTGGGAAAAAGTGTGGGAACTCCGTGTAACGTCACGTGCGCGGGCGCACTGAAAAGGGCAGGGAGGTCAGGGAGGAGTAAGCACCATATTTTCCGCCCTATAAGATGCACCTAGGTTTTAGAGGGGGACAATAAGAAAAAATATTTTTTATTACACCTCAGGTCAGACCACCAATCAGACTCCCCAATGTTAATCAGACCTCAGCTAACAGCCCCCAAAGATGCCCAATGTTAATAAGACCCCAATAAGATCTCAGATCACGCCTCAGCTCAGACCCCAATATGAATGACCCCCAATCAGACCTCAGATAAGACCTCTCCACCAGCCCCCAGTGCCTCTCCACCAGCCCCATTAGCCCCCAGTGCCTCTCCACCAGCCCCATCAGCACCTAGTGCCTTCCACCAGCCCCATCAGCACCTAGTGCCTCTCCACTCAGCCCCCGGTGCCTCCCCCACCAGCCCTCAGTGCCTCTCCATCAGCCCCCCAGTGCCCCTCCATCAGCTCCCCAGTGCCCCCTCCATCAGCCCCCAGTGACCCCTCCATCAGCCCCCAGTGACCTCTCCATCAGCCACCAGTGACCCCTCCATCAGCCACCAGTGACCCCTCCATCAGCCACCAGTACCCCCTCCATCAGCCACCAGTGCCCCCTCCATCAGCCCCCAGTGCCTCTCAACAGCCCCCAGTGCCTCTCAACAGCCCCCAGTGCCCCCTCCATTAACCCCAAATCAGTGCCTCTCACCAGCCATAAAATATAAAACAAAAAACACTTACCCTCCCCTGCTCCTGGCCGCCGCTCCTCTCTTCCTGGTTCTTGGCTGTGCTGTGAAGGCCGCGCACAGCATGAGGTGACAAAGCGCCTCATGCCTGTGCGCAGCCCTGACAGCCGACTGCCGAGAACCAGGAAGCGGTGAGTACAAAGTCTTCACCACTTCTTGGTCATTTTGCACTGAAAGGGAAAGGCGTTCCCGCTGTGAAAAAAGTGAAGGAACGCCGTTCCCACCCGTTCCCCCTGGATTCGAGCCCTGTTATATAGCCCAGAACATTGTCTTCTCACCCCTGGAATTTTCCTTTAAAAGTAATATTGCTTGTCTATACCAATAAAAAAGTTGTCCAAGTAATTTTGGCGCATGCTCAGTTATACCCTCTCCTCCCTCGTGTTTTTCTGGCCAGCGGTGAGGGTGTGGCTTCACTGGGTGGGGCAGGGCTTCACGTGGTTTGGAGGCGTGTTTGGGGCATTGTGGACGTGGTTTGGGGCTTGGCCGGTGAGGTTCGGCTTTCTAGGGTCACCAGTGGCCACCCTAGCTGGGATTGATTGACCTCCACTGCAACAGTGGCTGCTGTGCGCCGCTGTTCCCCTGCTTACCGTCGTGGTCCTGGGCACCGTGTTCAGTGGTGATATGCTGCCAGTGCTTCTCCATTCACTGCTGCAGTCCTGGTCTCTGTCCTTGCAGGTACTGTTTGTTCTGGGATCAGCTCCACAATTTCCTTTCAGCCCTGGCCACAGCATGCTTGCTGCTTGTTCACTGCAGCACTTCCTTAAGGGCTGGTGTGCGTCATTTGCTTTATGGGTTAGATCATGTGACCTTGCTGACCAATCCTAGCCATCCTGCACATATATAAGTGGCTCAGCCCCCTTCCCAGATACCTCAGCGTCAAGGTCCTTGTGTCCTACTAAGGTTGCTGATATCTCTGCGTGTGTTTCTGGACTCCACTATCTGTTTGATCCCTGCCTGCTTGCCTTTACTCTCCTGTTACCGACCCTGATTGCCTGACCTGTGCCGCCTGCCCTATTGCTTGTTTGACTTAACCTTGGCCCCATCCTTCGGTCCTGCACTGTTGCTCCTGGTTATGACTCGACCTGCTGACTACGTCTGTACCTCTAGTACCCTGCTCAGGTACCTCCTGTTCCGCCTGGTTCAGCTGCCTTGTGTGCCTATCTCCTCAAGAGGCAGCGACCTGATGTTCCCCTCGGGAAAGTCTATCCCCACCATCAGGGCTACTGTGAAGATTGAGGGGTTCACTTAGACAACGCCCTTAGAGGAGGTAGGACACGTGGCACAGTGGGTTCACACCTGCCGGTTTGTGATATCTACGAACCAAGATCCAGGCATTGGTAACTGTGCAGTTTGGAACCTGAGGCTGGGAAACTCTGGCCTGGGTACAGTGTCCGTTGATGCTCCATAAGGGAGGAATTTGAGCGCTCCTCCTTCGGTGGCTAAATACAACCTTACGCATCAGCAACCATATACCCATCTATGGAAAGACTGTTGACGGACACATGTGGCACAGTGCCACTCTGCGGAAGATAGAGCAGCCTGCTCGGCATGGCTGACCTCTGTTGGGTTGGAGCTTCCATACCCCAGGACCTGAAGTCCACGCAACAAGAGAATAGGAGGTCAGTACCTAGGGCCATGGAACTGTGGTCAGGGCACAGTAAGCGGCCATGTCCGTTCAACTACCAGGGTTGAAGATTATGCACTCAGCTGGAAAATGAAGCCACAGGCTCACAGTGTTAGGCACCTTGAGGACTACAGCCACCCTCACTTCCTCAGTCACCGCTCCTACCCTCTCCTCTCTCCTCACCTGGTGCCTTTCTTATGAGCCGGGCGCTGCACATCAACTTTATCATGACACGAGTTCCTTTTTGATAAATTTGTCATTGCTGAAAAGCTTGTCATCTCTGCTCCATCCTCTTGCTGCACAGGTTTAAAAACGCACCCCTGGATATCTGGCTTTGTCGCTATGCAATATTTAATAGACCCTCACTCCCAAGCGATACCACCCAAACCAAAGATGATGAAAGAAATGCACAAAACACTTAAATTGGGTGTTAAATAGAGAGAATTTATTTAACATCAAATGACTGTATTTTTATTCAGTGCCTCCAATTTATTCTCAGGCCAATCGCTATGAATAGGGCACTGAACATGGCACACCCCGACTCACAAAGAGTCACGCCCCAGCACTCAGGAGAGGAAAACCCCTGTGGAGGAAACCTCTAGGGAACCATGGCTGGAGAGTTGCCCTTCCCTTGGGCTTAGAAGGTTAATGCCAAAATGGAACAAGATATTTTATCAGAAGGTGTACATTATCAATGAGACATGATATAAATGCATTATAGATATGACAGAAAGGACATTAAATAGTCATATAGGCGAAAGAGTTAAAGAAACAGATTAGTAAGCAGTTACACAATATTAAATACTCTGTGCGAGCCTCTTACGGAGATAGCCAATTCGACCACTCCTGGCCTTACACATAAGGTTCAGCAGCTGGCGCTGGATGTGAGGGAGATCTGGCTGCAGCATCTGTCACCCCATTGATGGCTAGGGCTAATTTAGATGATCTGGCTGGCTAGGCGGATAGGGCTGATCTGGCTGGCTAGGTGGATTGGGCTGATCTGACTGGCTAGGCGATAGGGCTGATCTGGTTGGCTAGGCCAATAGGGCTGATCTGGTTGGCTAGGCGGGCGTCCCCTTCCTCCCTCTACAGATGGTGAAGCTCCAGGTCTCCAGACACATCAAGCATGGCTCTGCATATGGCCGTTTGTCCTTCTGTTAAGGAACCTTCGTCTGTGGGTTCTTTATGTCATAGACTTATGCATCTATGACATCAGCAGAACAGTTACCATAGTTACTACAGGGGCTTATTACTGATACCTACCTCATTCACTTTAACTATGAAGTCAGCCACAGTGGTCCCAAGTATTAACCCTTTCTTGACTGACTGCAGACTCTACAATGTACTTGTCACTAGCAAGGCCCCTAATCACTATGGCATTTAAAAGCTGCCCTAACAATAGTAATGCAGCATACGGGTAGGTTACCCGACACTGCTATATTTTAATGTGTATCTCCCTTTAACCAAATTTCTCTTTATTAAGAAAAAGCATAGACATAGTGCGCCAAGCATGGCCGTGTACATAGTGAATTCTACATATAGAGCAACAATCAGCATAAACACAAGGTACACTGGTGCAGTATAGTGCTGTGTGCACTAAGGAACAAATCCGTGCAGGAATGGGGTACAAAACAGGGGGTGGGAAAGAGGGAAGGAAAGTCGGGTGGAGGGAGGGGTATAGTCTGCTACATTTCAGTCAGGTGAATTTCCTATAAGCTTTCCACGGTAACCATAATTTCAAGAATCGTGGCCGGGAAGCAGTGGCGGATTAACATAGGGCGTTCGGTCGGCAGCCCGGGCCCGCATCACTGGGGGCCCAATGCCGACCCGAGCGCCCACATACTGCGGCGGGCACAGGAGCGCATAGTTCCCTGCCCCGCCGCCGATCAACACCATAGGCTTCAGGCCTAGTAGGCCTGAGGCCTATGTGGTAGTATATTCCCGGTGCAGGCGTGCGTGATGACATCATCACGTGCCTGCGCCCGGGACGCAGGACAATGAGGATTGCGCGCCTGCGGCCTGCCTCACCATCCCGAACCCAGGTAAGTATTAGCTTTTAGTTGTTGTTTTTTTTCTGTGTGTGCCTTTGGGGGCCAGAGGAGGACATGGGGGCAGTGTGGGGCGCAGTATAGGTGCAGATTATTACATGGGGGCAAATAATTTCATTGGGAGCAGATTATTACATGGGGCAAATTACTTCATAGGGGTGCAGTGTGGGGGCAAATTACTTCATGGGGGCAGTGTGGGGGCAAATTACTTTATGGGGGCAGTGTGACGACAAATTACTTCATGGGGGCAGTGTGGGGGAAAATTACTTCATGGGGGCAGTGTGGGGCAAATATTTTCATGGGAGGGCAGTGTGGAGGCGAATTACTTTATGGGAGCAGTGTGGAGGAAATTACTATATGGGGCAGTGTGGAGGAAATTACTATATGGAGCAGTATAGGGAAATTACTATATGGGGGCAGTGTGGGGGAAATTACTATATGGGGGCAGTGTGGGGGAAATTATTTTATGGGGCAGTGTGGGGGGAAATAACTATATGGGGCAGTGTGGGGAAATTATTATATGGGGCAGTGTGGGGAAAATTATTGTATGGGGCAGTGTAGGGAAATTATTATATGGGGCAGTGTAGGAAATTATTATGTGGGGGCAGTGTGGGGAAATTATTATATGGGGGCAGTGTGTGGGAAATTATTATGTGGGAGCAGTGTGGGGGAAATTAGGGGCATTGCTATTAGGGGACATTATTTTTGGGGACACTATACAGGCATTATTACCTGGAGCACAATATAGGGTGCTGTTGTTATTACTGGGGGCACTCTAGGGGACATAACTGCTGTATACACTATAGGGACCTTTGGGATAATTTATAAAGCTGGTGTAAAGTAGACCTGGCTTGGTAGCCCACAGCAACAGATTCCACCTTTCATTTTTCGCAGCTCCTTTGGAAAATGAAAGGTGGAATCTGATTGGTTGCTATGGGCAACTAAGCCAGTTCTACTTTACACCAGTTTGATAAATGACCCCAATTATGAGAAATCTAATGTGTCTGTGTAACAAACTCTGTAGAGACGAGATGTGGCGGAAAGAATTTGTAATGCCGTACTAAGTCAAACGGAGGAGAAGAGGAAAGAGAAGGTCTACCTGACAGGAGATGTCCCTGGATGTAAGAGGTATGTGGTGCTGTATTCTCCTATATGTAGAGGTGGCTCACTACTGTGACCTGCCTCTCATCTTCTCCCTCCAAGTTTTTTTATCAAAATCATATGTATTTTAAATTTGGCAACTAAAATTTTAATTTGTCACCTGCAGTCCTATGTAACAGCCCAGATAATAGTCATAACTTTCTTTGTGCAGATAATGTAGTAGATGTTCCATGCAGTCCTATATAACACCCCACATAACACAATAGTTCACTGTGTTATGTGGGGTGTTACTAGGACTGCAGGTAATATCTATGACATCTGTACTCAGAGAGTTATGAGATGGTGAGGGTATGATTCCTGGCACCCCGCCAATCCGTTGTTTGAGGAGACCGCGATGTTCCAGTGAGCACCGCAGCCTCTTTGCTACTTAACAAGCACAGCGATGTCCATTTGATAGCAGTGTGCTTGGTATTTCAGATCATCCCCAATCACTTAGATGGGACTGAGCTACACCTAGACCATGTGAACGATGAATGTGATGTCATATGGCCTAGAAAAAGACTGTGGCGCTCACGAAGCACCGCAGCCTCTTCATACAGAAAAAAATTAAACTAAAATGGATGGAGGGGCCCGAGTTGGGTAGACAGCCCCGGGCCTATCATGCACTTAATCTGCCCCTGCCGGGAAGACGTTTCCCAGTGCGCAAGTTCTTCAAAGCGGTAGATCTGGTCCACCTTATCAGTCCACATTTGCAGCGTAGGTGGCGACTCGTCTTTCCACAGAAGTGGGATCAGTAACCTTGCTGCCGTAAGTAACATCGTCGGAAGGCTATTGCTAGCAGGAGTAAGGGTGTCATTAGGGCACCATAGTAGTATGAGCTTTGCGTCTAATCTAATGGTGGTAGAGCATATCTGACTAATCTTATCTGCAATCAAGTTCCAGAAGGGTTGAATTTTCTGGCATTTCCACCAAATGTGTGACAGAGTACCAGATTCCACGCCACAGCGCCAACACGCCTCCGGAATCTCCGAGTTCAATTTGTGCAAAAACTCAGGCGTCTTGTACCATCTGGTAAGAAGTTTAAAAGAATTTTCCTGAATTCTAACACAGCGGTTAAAGCCGTGTGAATGAGCAAGTATACCCGCTCTTTCCGGGTCTGTGAAGGTTAGGGAGAGTTCCTGTTCCCAAGATGTCATATAACGGAGATCCGGAGGCATGGAGGAGAGTAGCTCTTTATACATCAAGGACAGCGGCCTTCAAATGGGTTTAGAGGCCAGCAATTTCTTCTCGAGCCAGGAGGGTGAGTCCGGGCCCGAGAAAGATTTTGTGCAGAGTTTACTATCCCTTTTAAAATTTGCAACATGAAATAGTGGTGCACCTTGAACCCCAGGAAGTTGTAATATTGAGTCCCAATCTATCTTGCCGTCCGGGAGGAGGACATCTCGCAGAGCAACGTCAGCAAGCCTAGACCAAATCCCGGAGGGAGTAGATATAGAGGGATGGATGTGACACTGAAGAAGGCTAAGTGGCATGCTTGGGTTAGGAAAGCGGAACGTCTGAGACTGGACCATTTTGGACCACTCTGCTAACATACCCTTCAAGATAGGAGAGGAGAAAGCATAGTTGACTGAGAATGTCTTGACCCCCACAAGCTGAGACGTTCCTGTGTGGTAAGTAAGGTGGCCTCTAGGTGGGAGCAGGGAGAGTCAGTATTGCGGGAGAGGGCGGCTATACATCTACAAAGCTGAACAGCAGTATAATATAACTTCACATCAGGAAGCCCAAATCCACCAAACCGTTTGTCCCTAGTGAGGACTGAATAAGCGATGCGAGGAGACTTGCCCTTCCAGAGGAAGCGGGTAAACACCCGGCGCACTTCAGTGAAAAATGAGTTGGGGAGCCAAATAGGGAGGGATTGTAGAAGGTATAGGAATTTGGGGACAATGAAAGTCTTCAGATAGTTCTTCCTCCCCATCCACGAGACAAAAGGAAGCTTCAGAGACTGTAAATGGGTGCGGACCGATTGGAGGAGAGGGGTAAAGTTAAGAGAGCAAAGTTCCTGAACATTAGCAGATATATGTGTCCCTAGGAACGAGATGGAATGGGTGGCCCAGGAAAACGGGGTAGTCTGCTTGAGGGTGTTTATAATAGCGGGGGGGCAGGAGATGTTAAGCGCCACGGACTTCCCATAATTAATTTTGAAATTTGAGACAAAGCCAAAGTCCTCGAATATAAGCAATAATTTGGGTAGGGCTTCTTTGGGGTTAGTAGTGAGAACCAACAGATCGTCCGCAAATGCTGCAGTGACATGTGTGCGGGAGCCAATATGTAGGCCTTTTATCTGTGGGTCCATCCTGATCCTACACAGAAGGGTCTCCATAACCAGGACGAACAGAGCCGGGGAAAGGGGGCATCCCTGGCGAGTTCCATTAGAGATCTTAAAGGGGGGAGACAGTGTACCATTGACCTTGACCATAGCCGAGGGGGCCGAGTACAGAGTGTTGATGGCTGTTACAAACTGGTCAGGTATGCCGAACTTCGACAGGGTCCGCGACATGTAATGCCAACCGACCCTGTCGAAGGCCTTTTCTGCGTCAGTGCTAGCCAGCACCAAAGGCTTCGAGAGTCGTCTGGCCCAGTTGATAAGATGCAGCACTCTCACTGTATTCTCAGACCCCTGTCGGCCCTGAACAAAGCCTACTTGCTCTCCGTGTATAAGATCAGGGAGCACCTCCTGGATTCTGGTAGCCAGAATCTTCGCCCACCACTTGACATCAGTGTTGAGCAAAGAGATAGGCCTATAATTACTGCAGCAAGTGGGATCTTTATTATCTTTATGTATGACAGTGATATGTGCCAGTAGAGAATGGGGAGCCAGGGAGCCACCAGTAAGGAGAGAGTTGCACATGTTCCTAAAGCGGGGAATCAGGATGTCCTGGAAGGTTTTGTAGTAGCTGATGGGGAACCCATCTGGGCCGGGCTTTTGCCTGAAGGGATGGACATGAGCACTTTGCGTAATTCTAGGTCAGTGATAGGTCGAACTAAAGGACCGCTTTATCAAGGGGCACAGAGGGGAGGTCCAGGGAGTGCAGGAATGTGTCTGTAGCTTCTGTGAGTGTATGTGGGGATGTACTATCTGGAGGGGGTAAATTGTACAGCTGTTCGTAAAAGGCACAAAAGGCCTTTGCCACTGCAGGAGCGGACTTATGCCATAGGCCTTTGGAATCTTTAATAGAGGAAACATAGGAATCAGTGAACTGTTTTTTGGCAATAGCCGACATCAGCTTGTTGCCCTTGTCACCATGGGCATAGGCTCTAAACCGTGAGCGTAGGATCAGTTTGGCAGATTGAACATTCAACAGGTTCTTCAGCTGGGATCTGGCCTCGGTCAATTCCGTGAGAGTTCGTTGTGCCTGAGACTCCTTATGGGATGACTCAAGGCTTGCAATTCTGGCCAGTAAGTCATCTAGGGCTTTTGATCTCTGCTTCTTCACATGTGCCCCAAGGGCAATAAATTCTCCCCTCAGCACCACTTTATGAGATTCCCACAAAATGGAGGGGGAAGGAGAAGGGTCAGGTACATCATTAAATGCAAAAAAGTCAGAGATGGAAGTCCTAAGCTTAGCAGCGCGAGAGGGATCTAAAATCAGGGTGTCATTTAAGCGCCACAGCCTCTCCTTTTTGCATGGGCCAGATAGGGAAAAAGTTAGAAGGACAGGGGCATGATCAGAAATGGTGATATTACCTATACTAGCCGAAGAGACAGTATGTATATAGGATTTAGAAATAAAAAGATAATCCAATCTATGGAAGGATAGTTTGGCATGAGAATAAAACGTGTAATCCCTACCATTAGGGTTCAAGGTGCGCCACACGTCCATGACCCCAAGTTTCCTCAGAGAGGTCCTCAGTCTTCTCAGAAGCCTGTAAGAAACAGATGACTTGCCAACAGATGAGTCAAGTGCAGGTTCCAACGACACATTGAAGTCGCCCCCTAGAATCAGAAGACCTTCTGCGAAAGACTTCAAAGAATTGAGGGTGCAAACGAGCCATGGGACTTGTCCCCTATTGGGGGCGTACATGTTGGCAAACGTGACAGGGGTGTCACCTATGGCGCCTTTTATAAACAAATAGCGTCCCTCTGGGTCAGTCATCACGGCCGAGTGAGTAAAGGGAGCCGCTTATGAATTGCAATGCTGACCCCTTACTAGCAGTTGAAGAGGTACTGTGGTACCATTGGGAATAACGTTTAGGGGGAATTGTGGGCAACTTTCCAGTCCTAAAATAGGTCTCCTGAAAAAATGCCACCAAGACCTTGTCCCTGGACATTAACGCCAGTAGTTGGGAGCGTTTGCATGGCTCGCTTAACCCGTGCACATTCAGGAGGCGACTACAACAGACGACATGATACCAGGTAGACACAAAAAGGCAATTAGATGGGACCACGGAAACATCTAGCAAAGGAGAACATGCATGAGCAGACAGGAGGGCGGAAGGGAAAGAAGGGAGGAAAGGCGGGTAACAGATATGAACAGGCAAGGTCGGATAAAATCCGGCCAAACAGTTAACCATGTGAGAGTGGGTACATCACTTGTCACCACCCGATACAAAGCCGGATGGGTGAGGGGGCAGGTGAGGCACCACACGGTCCAAGAAAAAGGACCAACATAACAGTTATCCAGCAGAGTAAACCACCGGACTTTGCCCCATGCAGGGGATACATAAAACATGCAACATACTACATATCGTATAATGTGGACATAGAAAAAAGTACAAAAGTGCAAAACTGTAGTTTGAGATATGGCACATTAAACACAAGTCAGGTAGTAGAGGCGGCCCGCTATGTCAAATAACAAAGTGCGGCAGTCCCGAAAACGGTAGGCCGACATCATCAACGGAAAAAGTGCAAAACTTCCAGCGAGGTCCAAACACTTAAAGGCACATCAGTGCCATCGGGCAAAAATCTTAGGCCCAACTAGAATTACTTGCCAACAAAAGTCAGGTAGGGGCATTGTCCAGCCTGCTTCGCCGAGGCCTGTCTCGCTTACCGACCGGAGACTTCTGCCATGAGGGCGCCACCGGAGGAGCGGGAAGAGGGCCATCCTGATCCGCTGGCATCCACGAGGGTATATCCAAGGGGGGTACATTCAAGGCGTCCCAGACTTGCTTGAGATCTTGCGGGGATCGCACGGTGAGCATTTTACCATTTCTAGGGATCGCCAGGCCAAGGGATATAGCCAGTGAAATGGAGTGATCTTCTGTAGGACTTCAAGTAAGGGCCGCAGAAGGCGCCGTTTGGCCAGTGTCGATGGCGCCAGGTCTTTAAACATCTGGATCTTCGAGTTATCATATTTCAGCACCTCTAGCTCTCGCTGTTTCTGCAGAAGTGCAGCGGTGTCAACGTAGCTCAGTAGGCCGCAGATCACGTCCCGCGGCGGCTCTTGCGGCTTGGGCTTGGGGCGTAACGCCCGGTGTATCCGCTCGATGACAATGGCCGCTGCTCTATCCGGGTCAAGGAGTTTGGCAAAGATTTCTCGCGCCACCGACGGCAGGGCCTCCGCAGCGTACGATTCAGGTAAGCCCCTAATTCGGATGTTGCGTCTGCGGCTGCGATTATCCTGATCTTCCAGTTTCAGGAATGCTTCGTTTATCAGTGCCTTATGCGCCGCCAAGACCTCTGCTGACTTGCCTTCGTATATCATGATGGCCTCTTGGGCCGACTCCAGGGAGACCACCCGGTGACCCATATGTTTGATATCGTCCTTAATATCCAAGAGGTCCTGCTTAATAGGAGACAGGGCCGATTCAAGCACTCTCCTGAGTGTGCGCTCCGTTATCGGTGGGTCTCTGGGACGTCTTTCAGAGATGTCAGAGCCACTGCCTGCGTCGGAGAAACCTCCCGCGTCCGAGTCTTGTGCAGCAGTTGCCGCCATGATGGGGCCTAGCTGAGCTGAAGGCTTCGGCGTCTTTCGCAGGAATTTCTCCATTTCAGGTTGTTTGAGTCGGTCTGGGGTAGCCTCAGGACCTTCTCTAGCCTTGTCCTTGCTGGTCTTCCCCATAATGAAGCAGATTATTAGCAGATTTTAGGGCAAAGGAGCCGGATTGCTGGAGGAGCTCAAGCGTGTGCAGCCATTCAGCAGCTTGGCTAGGCTCCGCCCCCCGTGTATCTTCCTTTAAGAAAGTTAGGCCTGTAGCAGGCAATTCATATTCCAGCCAGCAGAGGGAGCCCCCAGTTTAGTATAAATAGGCCAGGGCCTAGCCTAGGAAAGGCAGTCTGTTGGAAGTTTCTAGTTCAGAGTTAGTTCTGAGAGATTCAGGACTCAGTAACTAGTGCAGAAATTGCACCACTGGTGTGGAGGAACATTCCCACCCAGTTTTCCAGGTCAAGTATACCTGAGGTACTCCAAGTAAAAGCCTGTCACTAGCAAGTGGGACAGAGAGTATAACCAGCAAGCCAGTTCGCATATCAAGTATAGAGCCTGTCACCAGGAGAGAAGGAAACCTCTACAAAACCTTTGCTCAAGGATTATCACTGTTATTTGGGTGTCTGGACCTTGAGAGTATTGCCTACAGCCAGGAACTAAAGCAGGAGAGGAAGTAAGTGTACCTCTGCAGAGAGAATAGTTGCCTGAAGTGTATTGCTGCATTGAGAGTAAGAGGAAAGCCCTGATCCTAGGAGGCCTGTCTTGAAGATAGCTTTTGCGACTGTGATTAATAGTCTGAACCACTGCTGTGACTGTATTGTAACGTGTGGAATATTCTGGAACTGTACTTACTGACTGTTCATCTATTTTCAACTACGTTCAGTAAAGTTATCCTGTTATTCAAGTATATAAGGATTCCTCAATTATTCCACCTGTCACTACACGGTGTGCCACCGCTCAATTGGCACTGGCGTCACGACATTCATCACCTGCCTGTTCCAGTGCTGACCCGATTGAAGACGACAGTCAGTCCCAGGTTAGTGGGTTGCCCTGCACTACAAAGCCCAGCATACCTAAAGCTACACTACTGACCCCCTGGGACACTGCATCGCTCTTTTGGCGTCCACGAACAGGATCGCATGCTTCTGGAGTGCAGAGAAGTGTGAACTGTGTGCTTTAACTATTCCACCACCGTATTGCAAAGACTGTACCCTTTATTTCCAAGTCTGTGGATTACAATTGTGCCTGGGAGGAATCGGAGGCGCTGTGCTGTGCTGCGCTACCCCAGAGAGAAAATCGCGCTTCAAAGATGTACAATTTATGGACTTTTCAACGCCCCTGCTTGCTGTCAGGGAATGGCGACCAAGTTGGCCGCCGGCCGCATGGAGTAAAGTATCCCGCGCTGCTGAGGACCTTCGTGGGCAGATCCCTTCAAAGACGCAGAGAATCCCGCCCCTCTTCATCATCGCACCGCCGCGGCCCTGCTTCTTCTACGTCAGCAACGTCACCGCGTACACAGGACGTCCGGAGTCTCGCGGGACTTGGCCTGCGCAACCCCGGCAATACCGGTAAGGACTTGTAACCGGAGGGAAGGGGATTGTACCGGCCCCTTTAGTCGCCAGCAGCCACATCTTAATAAACTATCATGTCAGAGCCGGGAGTCCCCGAGCAGCCGGCCCCCGGGGAACTTGCGGCTTCCAACCATCCTATGGCCCCCAGCATGATGCCCTTTACTATGCCGTACTATTTTGGGGCCCCATGGTTTCCCCGCTATAAAAGGGAGGCCCATACCTTAAGAGACTTTAAAGAGAAGTTGCTGGCATTATTCAAACTGTACCCCATAAATGCCGAACAGCAGATGGAAATCCTGCTAGCACAACTGGAGGGAGCTGCCCGCAGAGAGGTATTATCCTGGCCTGCTGCTGTGCGGGTACTCTAGAGCAAATATTCACCCGCCTCAGGGCCACTTTTGAAACAAGGACTGCCTCAGAGATAAAGATGCACTTCTTTGGCAAAAACAGAAGTCCGGTGAGTCCCTCCCGTGACTATGCCCTATCACTTCAGGAGGCTTTGGGGGCTGTAATCCAGATAGATCCCAGGGAGGCTGATAATCAGGACCAGACCCTGAGGGAGCAATTTATCACAGGGGTGTCTAGTGAGCAAATAAGGACTCAATTAAAAATGCTGTCAGCCCAGCACCCTAGCAGTACCTTTCTGGATTTTAAAGAGCTGGCTATAAGAATTCTGGGGTCAACAGTGTCTACGGAGTTGAGCACCCCACCTGAGTCACCAGCCTGCAGGCCAAAACCGCTTATCCCTAACCAGGCTGGGGCCGGCCAAGCTGTTCAAGCTTCAGCTACTGATACTATTGCCATGCTGACGGAACAGGTAAACCATCTCACTAAAAGTTTAGAGAGAGTGTGCAGAAAGATAGAGGAATGGGAAAACCCCTAATGTCAGAGGAAGAGTTCCTGTCACCTCCTAAGCCATTCCCACCTCCATACCAAGAGACTCACCCCAGGGATCCTGGGAGGCGTAATAGAGATCGTTCCAAAGACCGCAAACGGCCCGTGTGTAAATACTGTAAAAGGTGGGACACACAGAATCCACGTGCTGGCAGTTAAACGGGCTACCCTCGAGGCTGAGGACCGCCCTCGGGAGGTAGAACATTAGGTCCAAAGGATCCAAGTTGGATGCCCCGGTATGTAGGATCCCATCCTAAAATCAATATAGAGATCAACGGGGTCCCCTTTGAAGCCCTACTAGATACTGGGTCCCAGGTCACTACCATTCAGCTGCCCACATTTGAAAAATTCTGGGACACCAACCAGTTAACCCAGCCGCCTGAATCCTGGGTGGAGATTATCGCAAGCAATGGCAAACCAGTAAAGGTTCATGGGTACTGGGAACCCACTCTGCAGGTGGGAGAAGCAACCTTGCCTCAACAGGGGGTGATAGTAGTACAAGCCGGCGACAGAGGGGACATCCTGTCATTCTAGGCACCAATGTCTTCAAGAACTGTTATTCTGAAATACTTGACGCACTGCATCAGACTTTGCCCACTGCTTCCTCTGCATCCAAGAAAGTGATTCAAAAGACTATTACTGTGTTAAGTGCTCAGCAGAGGTTTGCCAATGAGAAAGGAGAAATTTGTACTGCCAGGATCCGTGATAATAAGCCTGTGACTTTGCCTCCTAATTCTCAAACTCTTTTATGGTGCCGTGCTGTCCTGGGAGTCCAAGGCCAAGATTATCCAGCCCTGGTGGAACCAATCCAGATGGAGAACTACCCTTATGTGAGAGCTGCCAAGTGCCTGGTGAACGTCTCCCAAGGTAAAGTACCTGTCCGCCTGATTAACCTGAGTGATCATCCTGTTGCGCTTACTAAGCACTCCCCTGTTGCTCAGCTTTCCCAGGTGTCCTTCCAGGACATCATTCGTCTTCCAGTGACAGAAAAGCCGCCAGCTGCAGTCAGCGGACATCTGCCGGTGAACCAGCCACAAGTGCCCTGGTGGGAGGAGCTCCATGTCGGGATGAGTCTACCCCCAACATCAACGAGAAGGGATCCTACAGCTTGTTAAAGAGCACCACCAGGCCTTCAGTAAACATGCTACTGATTATGGAGAGGTCAGTGCCATACAACACACCATACCTACTGGCTCTCATCCTCCTATCAAGGAGAGATACAGACCCTTACCGCCGACTTCATATCAGACTGTAAAAGAAATGATCCAAGAGATGAAAGACTCTAATGTAATCCGGGACAGCCGTAGTCCGTGGGCTGCACCCCTGGTCCTTGTAAAGAAAAAGGATGGTGGTATCCGTTTCTGTGTGGATTATAGAAAAATTAACCAAATAACCCACAAAGATGCATACCCACTGCCCCGCATTGAGGAGTCACTAACTGCTCTGGGCTCCTCCGCTTATTTCTCCACATTGGACTTGACCAGTGGCTACTGGCAAGTACCCATGGCCCCCGAGGATAGGGAAAAGACTGCTTTCACCACTCCCATGGGCCTGTTTGAATTCAATTGTATGCCGTTCAGGCTATGTAATGCCCCAGGGACTTTCCAGAGACTAATGGAGCGGTGTTTGGGCCACAAAAACTTTGAAACAGTGCTGCTGTATCTAGATGATGTCATTGTATACTCAAAAACATATGAGGACCATCTAAAAACATTTAGCAGAAGTATTTGAAATCCTCGTCAAATATGGCTTGAAAGTAAAGCCATCCAAGTGTCACCTGCTCAAACCTGCAGTAAAATACCTGGGGCATGTGGTAAGCGCAGAGGGCGTGCAGCCTGACCCTGATAAGCTAGCGGCTGTCCGTAATTGGCCGGTCCCCACTACCGTACATAAAATAATTGTGGGTAAGGAGAAACAACGTGACAACGTTTCTCCTTACCCACAATTATTTTATGTTTGATAACACTTTTTTTTTGCAAATACGAGGAGTGTCGATGGGGGCGAAATTCTCGCCCTCATTGGCAAACCTCACTATGGCTCTGTGGGAGGAGAAACACATTTACAATGTAAATTGTCCGTGGTCGGAAAATGTAGTCTGGTATGGCAGATACATCGATGACCTGCTCCTTGTCTGGAGGGGTGATGTGTCTGCCATACCGGACTTTAAGAATTACCTCAATGATAATACATTTAATCTTCGGTTTACATGTACGTTTGACGACTCTGAGATGAATTTCCTGGATCTGACACTTATGGGAATCCCTGATCAATTAATACATACAAAAACATTCAGAAAAAAAGTAGCAGGCAATTCTATATTACATGCCACTAGTCACCATCCAATTCATGTCATAAGGGTGTCCCTGTAGGGGAATTTATCCGTGCAAAACGTAATTGCAGCACTGAAGCCGGTTTTTGGCTGAATGTGAGGCACTCACCGTCAGACTCACTGAATAGGGGTTACCCCAAATGGATGTTAAATAGAGCCAAAGATATTGCAACCAAAAAACCTAGAGATGAACTATTATTTGGGATAGGTCATAAAACTAACGATGGGAATACTAATTATCAGAGTCCCAATACCCAAAGCAATAGGGCTGAGATTTGTACCTATCCAAATAAGAATAATGATAACAAGAACAAGAAAAATAGACATAAGAAGAATAATGAGGGTACACCCACTCTGGTTCTAACATATAGTCGTCAATTCAAAGAAACCTGCAATTTGATCAGGGGCTGCCTACCAATCTTATATGAGGACAAATTCCTCCACAATGTTTTGCGACAGGGTTGTAAAATTGTACCAAGGAGAGCCCCAGTTTTATCCTCTTCTTTATCACCTTCTTTATTTTGAAACCGACAAATACACCTCGATGTTGGCTGTTATATAAGGGTTTTACGAAATGTGGACACCACCCCTGTAAAACATGCAATTTTGTTAAAGTTACAACAAATTTTCAACACTCCGACCATTCGGAAACTTTTCCAATCAAATCTTATACGAATTGCAATACTACGGGAGTGGTGTACATAATAACCTGCACAGACTGCGATCTAATGTACATCGGGAGTACTACCCGTAAATTTAAGAATCGCTTTCTGGAGCATGTGAACTATGTTCTAAACCCTGCAGCGTTAAATATATCCAACGTTGCCAAACACTTTATTTCAATCCACAATCGGAAAATTTATTCTATGCAATGTTATGTGATTGAAAAAGTGAACATACCTGACAGAAAGGGGGACCATCGAAGAAGAATTCTCCTTAGAGAGGCTTTCTGGATATTCAGACTCAACACGAGAGTTCCTATGGGTCTTAATCTAAGAAAAGAAATCATGCATTTTTATTAAAACAAATCAGTTAAGAAGTAGTCGGACCTGCAGCAGTCAAGAATAAGGGTCATTTTTGTGTGAACATAGCTGTCTAGAACAAATGTGTCTATTTTGTGTATTTACATGATCCATGCGATTTTTTGATCACATGTGAACAGTACCGTATGTTTTTAACCACAGAGTAACATGTTCAAAGGCAAATGAAATATTGACTCATGTGTGTGGCGAATTGGTCTATCATTGTTATTACAAATGTTCTCCAACTACATACACAAAGCCATCATGTTGTTAATGTATATCACCTGCCAACAAGTAAATGGTCTGCTTGTGATTAAACCCGGTGTTTTCTCCGCCTTCTGTTGGGCAGCCTCAGGGTAACCATTTAAATATGGGTCACAATCAAACCATTTTTGTTACGACTAAGGACAAGACTGTCCGAAACGCGTAAACTACCAGCAATTGTGTGAACACGATTGTATACTGAACCCCGAATAAAGGAAGCTTTTACTGCATAATCAGGTGCCGGAACCATTCCTTTCTTTCACTACTGGAAATAGCTTGCTTGATGTTTGTGCGCAAGAATGGACTCCTCCACGTGAGCCCTTGCCTGTCATACACCCGCGGGAAACCCCTGTGTAGGTCCCTTATTATGATTTCAGCCAAGAAAAATGGACTGATGTTGAACTTTTATACTTGAAAAAGTGATATATCTTTGCATTCTCTAACATATTTTTGCACTTACAGAGACTTTAAAAAAAAAAACCTTATTCTTGACATGTATTACTATGGACTAACCTGGTTCACCTTAAGTCCGCTGTGCCAGGTCAGTGGCCGTGTCTAAGAAGCAAGAAGACGCCCCTTTCCCTTGCGTCGCCTGTTTATTAAGTTAACAAATGTTATATCTTCTGTGTGAAATAATTATTTACCATATTTATATTGTAATGCTTCATTTATGTAACATTTTATGCCGGTTCAGAAAGGCATGTGTGTGAGTACGAGGCCTTACTCACGTTAAAGCCTGGGGGTGTGCAGCATACAGGTAGGTTACCCGACACTGCTATATTTTAATGTGTATCTCCCTTTAAGAAAGTTAGGCCTGTAGCAGGCAATTCATATTCCAGCCAGCAGAGGGAGCCCCCAGTTTAGTATAAATAGGCCAGGGCCTAGCCTAGGAAAGGCAGTCTGTTGGAAGTTTCTAGTTCAGAGTTAGTTCTGAGAGATTCAGGACTCAGTAACTAGTGCAGAAATTGCACCACTGGTGTGGAGGATCATTCCCACCCAGTTTTCCAGGTCAAGTATACCTGAGGTACTCTAAGTAACAGCCTGTCACTAGCAAGTGGGACAGAGAGTGAAGTCAGCAATCCAGTTCGCCTATCAAGTATAGAGCCTGTCACCAGGAGAGAAGGAAACCTCTACAAAACCTTTGCTCAAGGATTATCACTGTTATTTGGGTGTCTGGACCTTGAGAGTATTGCCTACAGCCAGGAACTAAGGCAGGAGAGAAAGTAAGTGTACCCCTGCAGAGAGAATAGTTTCCTGAAGTGTATTGCTGCATTGAGAGTAAGAGGAAAGCCTGATCCTTGGAGGCCTGTCTTGAAGATAGCTTTGCGACTGTGATTAATAGTCTGAACCACTGCTGTGACTGTATTGTAACGTGTGGAATATTCTGGAACTGTACTTATTGACTGTTCATCTATTTTCAACTACGTTCAGTAAAGTTTTCCTGTTATTCAAGTATATAAAGATTCCTCAATTATTCCACCTGTCACTACACGGTGTGCCACCGTTCAATTGGCACTGGCGTCACGACATTCATCACCTGCCTGTTCCAGTGCTGACCTGATTGAAGACGACAGTCAGTCCCAGGTTAGTGGGTTGCCCTGCACTACAAAGCCCAGCATACCTAAAGCTACACTACTGACCCCTGGGACACTGCAAATATGTACAAACTGATGAAGCTGATAACATAGAAAATATACTTCCCAACATCTCTGCCTCCTTCATGAGCCACCACACGGCTCTGTAAACATAACTATAAAAAGTTATTGGGGTCAGAATTTGGCATGTTTTTATTTTCACAATTAAAACACAAAAACACTACATATATGTATCGCTGTAATAGTAATGACCCAGAGAAGGAAGGTAACAGATCAGTTTTTAGTCAAGAAAGTCATGTTCCTACAGAAGTCTAGCAAATATGTGGTTGGAAAACAATAATCAAACGTTTAAAATTATCGCTCAAGGGGTATCCCATGTGTGCATTAACAGCATATCCATACCAAAAATGTCACATCCGAAAAGAGCGGAGCTCGCTTACTTGGCTATTCTCGAAGCCATGCTAAAGTAAAGAAGAGAGCAGCGCAACGTCGGCCACCTCCTGCTTTCCTAGATGTGTGTGACGGGGTCCCGTTCTTGAGACAGCAGCAGGTCTCAGAGGTAGGAACCCAGAGGTAAGACACTGTAACCTGGGGATGTGCCATACATTTCCAGATAGAACAAGCCCTTTAATAACAGAGGACACAGCACCCTCTAAGCAGATCCTGGAATGTCAGCTTCATTATGTTGTAGGGCTGGTAGGACATACGCACGTGCACTACCGGTCCTGGCTGCTATGGTATGGCCATGTGGGGAAGATTGTCCAACATGGAATTTTTACTGCAGATTTTCCTGACATTCCACAGTGGATTACGGGGCGGATTTACCAAAGATCTAACCCTACCCATTGCAAACGGTGAAATATATAGTGGAAATCTGTAGCATAAATTAATCCAATCAGATTCCATCTTTCATTTTGGACAGCTCCTTTGGAAAATGAAATGAGGAATATGATTGGTTGCTATGGACAACTGAGCCAATTCTACTTTACACCAGTTTGATAAATGACCCCTTTAATTCTTCTCTATACCAATCCCAGTTCCTATTCATTTTGAATCAGATATTTTTAGGTGAGGTATTGGTATGTGATAGTTTGGTAGATCGCTACTTATTGGCACCAAAGAAAAGTCCACTGGAACCTGTGTAAATTCAGATGTAGCAAATGGACTTGAGGGCATGAATGTGCATATTACACCTCAAAACTGTCATTACACTCACTAACTTACTATTGTTAGGGCAGCTTTTAAATGCCATAGTGATTAGGGGCCTTGCTAGTGACAAGTACATTGTAGAGGCTCCAGTCAGTCAAGAAAGGGTTAATGCTTGGGACCACTGTGCCTGACTTCATAGTTAAAGTGAATGAGGTAGGTATCAGTAATAAGCCCCTGTAGTAACTATGGTAACTGTTCTGCTGATGTCATAGATGCATAAGTCTATGACATAAAGAACCCACAGACGAAGGTTCCATAACGGAAGGACAAACGGCCATATGCAGAGCCATGCTTGATGTGTATGGAGACCTGGAGCTTCACCATCTGTAGAGGGAGGAAGGGGACGCCTCGCCTAGCCAACCAGATCAGCCCTATTAGCCTAGCCAGCCAGATCAGCCCTATCGCCTAGCCAGCCAGATCAGCCCTATCGCCCTAGCCAGCCAGATCAGCCCAATCCACCTAGCCAGTCAGATCCGCCCTATCCGCCCTAGCCAGCCAGATCAGCCCAATCCACCTAGCCAGCCAGATCAGCCCTATCGCCTAGCCAGCCAGATCAGCCCTATCCGCCTAGCCAGCCAGATCAGCCCAATCCACCTAGCCAGTCAGATCAGCCCTATCCGCCTAGCCAGCCAGATCATCCAAATTAGCCTAGCCATCAATGGGGTGACAGATGCTGCAGCCAGATCTCCCTCACATCCAGCGCCAGCTGCTGAACCTTTATGTGTAGGGCCAGGAGTGGTCGAATTTGGCTATCTCCGTAAGAGGCTCGCACAGAGTGTTTAACCTCTTAGGACGCAGGGCGTACATGTACGCCCTAGCGTCCTGGTATCTTAAGGACTCAGGGCGTACATGTACGCCCTGAGAAGATCCGATCACCGCTGCGCACGCGGCGGTGATCGAACAGGATGCCTGCTGAAATCATTCAGCAGGCATCCTGTGATAATGCCGAGGGGGTCCTGTGACCCCCCGTGTCGGCGATCGCAACAAACCGCAGGTCAATTCAAACCTGCGGTTTGTTGCGCTATGTGTAGTCTCTGATCGGGATCAGAGACTAAAATCTGCCCCTTATTGTAATTTTAACCCCCCTGCACCCCGCCATCTTAGTGTCCCCGGGCGGTGCAGGGGGACTGGCGATGTGCTGCGGGTGGGCGGCGCGGGAGGCGGGGCGGTGCGGCAGGCGGGATCGCAATTGCGATCCCCGCCCGCCTCCTTTCAATGCATTTCCCTGGTGTCTAGTGGGTATAGCAGGGGTCAGCACATTGCTGACCCCTGTTATAAACTGCTGACATCTGTGCTGCAGATGTCAGCAGTTTAACCTCTTCTATACCGCGGTCCGTACGGACCGCGGTATAGAAGGTGTTAACATGGAGGGAGCTCCTCCCTCTCCCATCGGGGGCTGCGTACCTTTCCAGCCGCCCGATGGGATAGGATGGTAGAGGAGAGAGCTCACCTCTCTTCCCATCACCCGCTGCTCTGTAATGGCAGCGGTGATGGTTACCATGGCAGCAGGACGCTTTCAGAAGCGTCCTGCTTGCCATGGTATAGTGTTTCTGGTCAGACTTCTGCTAAAGGCAGAAGTCTGACTAGACTGTGAAAGTAAAAATACAGTACAGTACACTATATAGTGTACTGTTCTGTATTATATAGACACCAGATCCACTGGATCTACAGATGCAGCAGGGTTAGCACTCCCGCTGTTAACTCAAATTTCTTAACTCATTTCATTATCTTGAGAAAAAAGCCATTGAAAAGCAATTGAAGGTGTTTGCTTAGATTAGATAACCAAACTCAGAAATCTCAGAAAAAAGGAGTGCTAACCATGCTACATCTGTACAAGAACCAAGTGGGTCTGGGTCAAAAAAATGTCAAAAAAGTGAAAAAAAAAAAGTAAAAATCAGAAAAATACATATCACTGAATAAAAATTAAAAAAAAAACAAATAAACTACACATATTAGGTATTGCCGCGTCCGTAAAAATCTCCTCTATAAAAATATCACGTGACCCAACCCCTCACGCAAATACCGTAAAAAAAATCACAAAAAAATGGTGTAAAAAAGCCATTTTTTGTCACCTTGCATCACAAAAAGTGTAATACCAAGTGATCAAAAAGGCGTATGCCTCCCAAAATAGTACCAATAAAACCGCCATCTCATCCCGCAAAAAATGAGTCCTTATATAGGACAATCGCCCAAAAAAATAAAAAAATATGGCTCTCAGACTATGGAGACACTAAAACATAATTTTTTTTTCTAAAATGCTATTATTGTGGTAAAGTAAAATAAATAAATAAAAAGTATACATATTATGTATCGCCGCGTCCGTAAAAACCTGCTCTATAAAAATATCACATTATCTAACCCCTCAGGTAAATACTGTTAAAAAAATAAAATAAAAACAATGTAAAAAAAAGAACATTTGTCACCTCACATCCCAAAAACTGTAATAGCAAGCGATCAAAAAGTTATATGCACCCAAAAATATGCCAATCAAACCGTCATCTCATTCCGCAAAAAATGATACCCCACATAGGACAATCACCCCCCCAAAAAAAAAAAAATAGGGCTCTCAGACTTTGGAGACACTAAAACATGATTTGTTTTGTTTTAAAAAATGATAATATTGTGTAAAACTTAAATAAATAAATAAAAAGTATACATATTTGGTATCGGTGCGTCCGTCGCAACCTGCTCTATAAAAATAACACATCACCGAACCCCTCAGGTGAACACAAAAAAAAAATACGGTGTCAAGAGCCATTTTTGTCACCTTACATCACAAAAAGTGTAATAGCAGGCGACCAAAATGTCATATGCACCCCAAGATAGTTCCAATCAAATCGCCATCTCATCCCGCAAAAAATGAGCCCCTACATAAGACAGTCGCCCAAAAATAAAAAAATATATGGCTTTCAGAATGTGAAGACACTAAAAAATCATTTTTTCAAAAATGCTTTATTATGTAAAACTGAAACAAAACCCCCAAAAGTAGCCATATTTGGTATTGCCGCGTCCGTAGCAACCTGCTCTATAGAAATAGCACACAATCTAACCTGTCAGTTCAACGATGTAAATAACAAAAAATAAAAACGGTCCGAAAATAGCTATTTTTTTGCAAATTTTCCATTTTAATCAATTTTTCCAGTAAAAAGCAAGGGTTAACAGCCAAACAAAACTCAAAATATATTGCCCCGATTCTCTAGTTTGCAGAAACACCCCATATGTGGTCGTAAACTGCTGTATGGCCAAACGGCAGGGCGTAGAAGGAAGGGAACGCCATATGGTTTTTGAAGGCAGATTTTGCTGGACTGGTTATTTGACACCATGTCCCATTTGAAGCCCCCTGATGCACTCCCTACAGTGGAAACTCCAAAAAGTGACCCCATTTTGGAAAGTACGGGATAAGTTGGCAGTTTTGTTTGTATTATTTTAGGGTAAATATGATTTTTGGTTGCTCTATATTACACTTTTTTGAGGCAAGGTAACAGAAAATAGAAATTCGAAATTTCATCTCCATTTGCCAATAACTCTTGTGGAACACCTAAAGGGTTAACAAAGTTTGTAAAACTGGTTTTGAATACCTTGAGGGGTGTACTTTCTTAGATGGAGTCACTTTTTGGAGATTCTACTCTAGGGGTGTATCTGGGGGCTTCAAATGGGACATGGTGTCAAAAATCCAGTCCAGCAAAATCCGCCTTCCAAAAACCATATGGCGTTCCCTTACTTCTGTGCCCTGCCGTTTGGCCATACAGCAGTTTACGACCACATATGGGGTGTTTCTGAAAACTACAGAATCGGGGCAATAAAAATTTAGTTTTGTTTGGCTGTTAACCCTTGCTTTGTTACTGGAAAAATGGATTCAAACGGAAAATTTTCCAAAAAATCTAAATTCTGAAATTTTATCTCCATTTGCCATTAACTCTTGTGGAAAACCTAAAGGGTTAATGACGTTTGTAAAATCAGTTTTGAATACCTTGAGGGGTGTAGTTTCTAGAATGGGGTCATTTTTGGATGGTTTCTATTATGTAAGCCTCACAAAGTGACTTCAGACCTGAACTGGTCCCTAAAAAGTGGGTTTTTGAAAATTTCTGAAAAATTTCAAGATTTGCTTCTAAACTTCTAAGCCTTGTAACGTCCCCAAAAAATAAAATGGCATTCCCAAAATGATCGATACATGAAGTAGACATATGGGGAATGTAAATCAATAACTTTTTGGGCGGTATTACTATGTATTATAGAAGTAGAGAAATTGAAACTTGGAAAATTGCTAATTTTTCAAAATTTTTAGTAAATTTGATATTTTTTTATAAATAAAAATGAAATTTTTCGACTTAATTTTACCAGTGTCATGAAGTACAATATGTGACGAAAAACAATCTCAGAATGGCCTGGATAAGTAAAAGCGTTTTAAAGTTATCACCACATAAAGTGACACTGGTCAGATTTGCAAAAAATGGCCAAGTCCTTTAGGTAAAATAGGGCTGAGTCCTTAAGGGGTTAATATTGTGTAACTGCTTACTAATCTGTTTCTTTAACTCTTTCGCCTATATGACTATTTAATGTCCTTTCTGTCATATCTATAATGCATTTATATCATGTCTCATTGAAAATGTACACCTTCTGATAAAATATCTTGTTCCATTTTGGCATTAACCTTCTAAGCCCAAGGGAAGGGCAACTCTCCAGCCATGGTTCCCTAGAGGTTTCCTCCACAGGGGGTTTTCCTCTCCTGAGTGCTGGGGGGTGACTCTTTGTGAGTCGGGGGTGTGCCATGTTCAGTGCCCTATTCATAGCGATTGGCCTGAGAATAAATTGGAGGCACTGAATAAAAATACAGTCATTTGATGTTAAATAAATTCTCTCTATTTAACACCCAATTTAAGTGTTTTGTGCATTTCTTTCATCATCTTTGGTTTGGGTGGTATTGCTTGGGAGTGAGGGTCTATTAAATATTGCATAGCGACAAAGCCAGATATCCAGGGGTGCGTTTTTAAACCTGTGCAGCAAGAGGATGGAGCAGAGATGACAAGCTTTTCAGCAATGACAAATTTATCAAAAAGGAACTCGTGTCATGATAAAGTTGATGTGCAGCGCCCGGCTCATAAGAAAGGCACCAGGTGAGGAGAGAGGAGAGGGTAGGAGCGGTGACTGAGGAAGTGAGGGTGGCTGTAGTCCTCAAGGTGCCTAACACTGTGAGCCTGTGGCTTCATTTTCCAGCTAGTGCATAATCTTCAACCCTGGTAGTTGAGCGGACATGGCCGCTTACTGTGCCCTGACCACAGTTCCATGGCCCCAGGTACTGACCTCCCATTCTCTTGTTGTGTGGACCTCAGGTCCTGGGGGTATGGAAGCTCCAACCCAACAGAGGTCAGCCATGCCGAGCAGGCTGCTTTATCTTCCGCAGAGTGGCACTGTGCCCGTCAACAGTCTTTCCATAGATGGGTATATGGTTGCTGAAGCATAAGGTTGTATTTAGCCACCGAAGGAGGAGCGCTCAAATTCCTTCCTTATGGAGCATCAATGGACACTGTACCCAGGCCAGAGTTTCCCAGCCTCAGGTTCCAAACTGCACAGTTACCAATGCCTGGATCTTGGTTCGTAGATATCACAAACCGGCAGGTGTGAACCCACTGTGCCACGTTTCCTACCTCCTCTAAGGGCGTTGTCTAAGTGAACCTCTCAATCTTTACAGTAGCCCTGATGGTGGGGATAGACTTTCCCGAGGGGAACATCAGGTCGCTGCCTCTTGAAGAGATAGGCACACAAGGCAGCTGATCCAGGCGGAACAGGAGGTACCTGAGCAGGGTACTAGAGGTACAGACATAGTCAGCAGGCCGAGTCGTAACCAGGAGCAACAGTGCAGGACCGAAGGATGGGGCCAAGGTTAAGTCAAACAAGCAATAGGGCAGGTGGCACAGGTCAGGCAATCAGGGTCGGTAACAGGAGAGTAAAGGCAAGCAGGCAGGGATCAAACAGGTAGTGGAGTCCAGAAACACAAGCAGAGATATCAGCAACCTTAGCAGGACACAAGGACCTTGACGCTGAGGTATCTGGGAAGGGGGCTGAGCCACTTATATATGTGCAGGATGGCTAGGATTGGTCAGCAAGGTCACATGATCTAACCCATAAAGCAAATGACGCACACCGGCCCTTAAGGAAGTGCTGCAGTGAACAAGCAGCAAGCATGCTGTGGCCAGGGCTGAAAGGAAATTGTGGAGTTGATCCCAAAACAAACAGTACCTGCAAGGACAGAGACCAGGACTGCAGCAGTGAATGGAGAAGCACTGGCAGCAGATCACCACTGAACACGGTGCCCGGGACCGCGGCGATAAGCAGGGGAACAGTGGCGCACAGCAGCCACTGTTGCAGTGGAGGTCAATCTGTCCCAGCTAGGGTGGTCACTGGTTTCACCCTAGAAAGCCGAACTTCACCGGCCACGCCCCAAACCACGTCCACAATGCCCCAAACACGCCTCCAAACCACGTGAAGCCCTGCTTCACCCAGTGAAGCCACACCCCCACCGCTGGCCGGAAAAACACGAGGGAGGAGAGGGTATAACTGAGCATGCGCCAAAATTACTTGGACAATTTCTATATTGGTATAGACAAGCAATATTACTTTTAAAGGAAAATTCCAGGGGTGAGAAGACAATGTTCTGGGGTATATAATAAAAGGAATATGTGTGTTCAATCCTATTTAATCCTGTCAGCACAGCAGAGCCAAAGAGCAACAGACATAGCATAAAAGGAGTTTGCCTGCCACAATTAATGAGAAAGCCTGCTGGAAACCAAGACAAAGCCTGTAAATTGTTTGAGGAAAAGTTTATTTAAGTAAACTTGCTGTTCAACTATATACAAGGTCTGGACTAAATCATTTCTTCAAATCCCTCAACTATTTCCCCTATTTGCTCTGCTTCGGACAACAACGCCCGGGGTCCAGCATATCCAGGTAGGAGCACCGTGACACGTGCACAGCACCTAAAGGGACATTTAGGCCACCCTACACCACTCTGGCATTCCTACACCTGGGTACCACCAACACCATTTCTTAAAGAGACTCTGTCCCATTGTTGCTCTGTAGCAACTGGCATCACGAAAAACATTTTCCTTTAAGGACCCTGGCCCATGTCAAGCCTGTCGCAAACTCGGTTTTGGTTCTGACTGGTACCTCGAAACCAGTCGCTTAGCTCATCACTAGTTGACACCTTTCCAAAAAATAAAATACCGGCCAAGTTTCCACAGGTAAAAGGAGAAGTGGTTTTGGGGGCGTGGTTTAACGCAATTTGACATCAATGGTTTCATTGTATTTTTGCACCATTTTTTTCCTATCATTTTTAACCCCTTAAGGACACGGCCATATTTCGCCTGAAGGACCAGGCCATTTTGGCAAATCTGACCAGTGTCACTTTATGAGAATAACTTTAAAAGCGCTTTTACCTATCCAGGCCATTCTGAGATATTTTTCGTCACATATTGTACTTAATGACAATGGAGTCAAAAAATTGACTACTTCTATAATACATAGTAATACCTCAAAAATAGTTATTATTTTACATGCCCCATATGTCTACTTCCATGTTTGAATTAGTTTGGGAATGCTATTTTATTTTTTTGGGGACGCTACAAGGCTTAGAAGTTTAGAAGCAAATCTTAAAATTTTTCAGAAACCCAGGACCAGTTCAGGTCTGAAGTCACTTTGTGAGGCTTACATAATAAAATCACCCAAAAATGACCCCATTCTAGAAACTACACCCTTCAAGGTATTTGAAACTGATTTTACAAACGTCATTAATCCTTTAGGTGTTCCACAAGAGTTAATGGCAAATGGTGCAAAAATTTCAGAATTTCGATATTTTTTTTTTTTTTGGGCAAATTTTCATTTAATCCATTTTTTTCAGTAACAAAGCTAGGAGTTAACAGCCAAACAAAACTCAATATTTATTGCCCGGATTCTGTAGTTTGCAGAAAAACCCCATACGTGAAGTCGTAAAGTGCTGTATGACAAAAGGCAGGGCATAGAAGGAAGGGACGCATGATGGTTTTGGAAGGCAGATTTTGCTGGATCGGTTTTTAGACACCATGTCCCATTTAAAGCCCCCTGATGCACCCCTACAGTAGAAACTCCGAAAAAAGGCAAGGTAACAAAAAATAGAAATGCTGAAATGCTGAAATTTCATCTCCATTTGCCAATAACTCTTGTGGAACACCTAAAGGGTTAACAAAGTTTGTAAAATCAGTTTTGAATATGTTGAGGAGTGTATTTTTTCAGATGGAGTCACTTTTTTGGAGTTTCTACTCTAGGGGTACATCAGGGGGGCTTCAAATGGTACATGGTGTCAAAAACCCAGTCCAGCAAAAATCTGCCTTCCAAAAACCATATGGCGTCTTCTTTCTTTTCTGTAGCCCTGCCAGTGTGACCATACTGGCAGTTTACAACCACATATGGGGTGTTTCTGCAATCTTCAGAATCAGGGCAATAAATATTGAGTTTTGTTTGGCAGTTAACCCTTGCTTTGTTACTGGTCAAACGGATTAAAATGAAAAATTTGCAAAATAATAGCTGTTTCTGCACTGTTTTTATTTTTTGTTATTTACATCGTTGATCTGACAGGTTAGATTGTGTGCTATTTCTGTAGAGCAGGTAGTTACGGATGCGAAAATACCAAATATGACTTTTTAGTGTCTCCACATTCTGAAAGGTATATTTTTTTAATTTTGGGCCACTGTCTTATGTAGGGGCTATTTTTTTTTAGGGATGAGATGTTGGTTTGATTGGCACTATCTTGGGGTGCATATGACATTTTGGTTGCTTGCTATTACACTTTTTGTGATGTAAGGTGACAAAAATTGCTTTGGACACCGTATTTTTTTATTTTTTTTGCTGTGTTCACCTGAGGGGTTAGGTCATGTGTTATTTTCATAGAACAGGTTGTTACGGACGTGGCAATAACTAATATGTATACTTTTATTTATTTATTTAAGCTTTACACAATAATATCGCTTTTGAAACAAAAAAATCATGTTTTAATGTCTCCATAGTCGGAGAGCTATTTTTTACATTTTTTGGGCAATTGTCATTTTTAGGGTATCAGTTTTTGCGGGATGAGATGACGGTTTGATTGGCACTATTTTGGGAGGCATATAACTTTTTGATCGCTTGCTATTACACTTTTGTGATGTGAGGTGACAAAAATGTTTTCTTTCTACACTGTTTTTATTTAATTTTTTTTACACTTTTTACCTGAGGGGTTAGATCATGTGATATTTTTATAGATCAGGTTATTACGGACACGGCGATACCTAATATATATATATATTTTTTTATTTTTTATTTTACTTTAACACAATAACAGCATTTTAGAAAAAAATAATTCATGTTTTAGTGTTTCCATAGTCTGACAGCCATATATATATATTTTTTTCGGGCGATAGTGCTATTTAGGGGCTTATTTTTTGTGGGATGAGATGGTGGTTTGATTGGTACTCTTTTGGCAGGCATTTGCCTTTTTGATCGCTTGGTATTACACTTTTTGTGATGTAAGGTGACAAAAAGTGGCTTTTTTACACCACTTTTAAATCTTTTTTTTATGGTGTTCACCTGAGTGGATAGGTCATGTGATATTTGTATAGAGCAGGATTTTACAGATGCGGCAATACCTAATATGTGTAGTGTATTTTTTTTTATTTATTCAGTGATAAATGTGTTTTTTTTATTTTTCCCTTTTTTTTACATTTTCTGACCCAGAACCACTTGGTTCTTGAAGATCCAGTGGGTCTGATGTTCTGTATAATACAGTACAGTACACTATATAGTGTACTGTACTGTACTTTTTTTTACTTTACATAGTCTGATCAGACTTCTGCCTTTAGCAGAAGTCAGATCAGACTTACCATTACCATGGCAAGCAGGACGCCTGTGAAGGCATCATGTTGCCATGGTAACCATCACCCGCTGCCACAACAGAGCAGCGGGTGATGGGGAGGGAGGGGAGCCCCCTCCCTCTGTGATCCCTTCACAGCAGCCCCCGATTGGAGAGGGAGGGAGATCCCTCCCTGTTAACCGCTTCCATACAGTGGCATGGATGTGGTTAAACGGCTGACATCACAGCTCAGATGTCAGTCGTTTATACCAGAGTGTCAGTAATGTGCTGACACTCTGGTATACCCACTACTCCACCAATGGTTTTTAGAGAGGAGGCGGCATGATCCCGCCCTCCGCACCCCTGCCTCCTGCACCATCCGCAACCCCGCCCGCGGTGATCAGAAACTGCAGAAAGCCCTGCAAACCACAGGTCTGTATTGACCTGCAGTTTGCAGCGATCGCCGATACAGGGTGGTGGAGGGGACTCCGCAGCATTAGAACAAGGTACCTGCTGAATGATTTCAGTAGGTACCTTGTTCCGATCAGCGCCGGCCGAGCAGCCTTGATCAGTAGTACACATGACGTACCGGTACATCATATTTCCTTAAGAGGTTAATATAAAATGCAGTCAAAAGCCACACACTGGTCTCATATGTGAACAGGTGTAATGAACGAGCTCTTGTGGAGAAGCAAATCACCACAAACGGAGGGAAAACTCCATCCCCTACACATACTTCACTGCTGCCCCTGAACCTTGTGGCTCTAGGCAGGAGCCCAAATTCACCCAGTTTGTGATACTGCTCTGTTCTATAAAACTAATAGAGGATGATGGTTATTGCCACAGTCAGTGGGAGAAAATGTCTGTTCTGATGGAAACCTCGTCCATGTGTCAGAAGTCTATCAGATCTTCCTTTCTAGTGATAGTGGCCATTACTGAAGCATGTGACGGGTATCGCTAAAGAAGCGCTCCACAGGTTTTATGGGAAAGATGTGTCCGGTATAGATAGGAGGACAGTGTAACATGGAGACTGTACTGATGTCTGTGTGTTTGGTGCTACTAATATGATGCTGGGATCCGGACAATGGTGAATGTCTGGGTCGTGGCGTCAATAAAACTGCTTGATTATAGGCGCAAGGAGGGATTAGATGGCGAGTGATCATCTATTCTCTGCTTTTCTGGAATAGAAAATCCCCATATGGGACAATCAGAGGGTCAGTATAATTAGGTATTGTTAGCTCTTTCCAATTTGAGGTGGTTATGAGATGGTCATACAATGAGGCATCAGACCTCCACCGGTAAATTTTCCCCTTCAGTGAATATTCTCTCCTCCAGCTGGGAGATAGTAACAGTCCAGAACTCAATCTTAGACAGTTACAATCTGAAGTCTTTATTTCATAGTACATGTATTTATAGGACATTGGGGTGGGAGTACCAACTTGAGTTCAGCAGATGACAGATTAATTTAGGAAGTCGGTAAACAATACTGGTATCTGCCATATACAATACATGAAAGGGTATTTTACATATTACAATGGTAGTCTAGATGCTAACAAGTTAAACTCGTTACAGCTTGCTGTCATGTACATGAGGATCCTGCTATCCATTGTATTTCCAAGTGATAACCAGGGCCGTCTTTAACACAGGGCAAAAGGGGCAGCTGCCCAGGGCCCAGTTGCTCCTGGGGGGCCCAAGGCAGCTGCCTCTTGAGCCCAGCTGGCCACTGCCCACAAATTCAATTACATCGAGTGGCGTGCCTAAGGGGATGCTGCCAGCTACACAGGGGGTTGCTGCCATGCCTGCCTGCATACCGGTGCAGCGTGAATTGTCCCTACCCTGTGAGTTTTCCCTACCCCACCAACTGAGCATGCTCAGTACAAGTAAAGTCCCCGCCCACAGCCTAATTCTCCCTTTAGTAAAAACCTCAAATCTACATTAAGTTGTACCCTCGCGGGCTCGCTTCGCTCGCCAAGCATCGGGCTCAGCCTTGCTGCGCTCGGCTCTTATAAAAACTAACTCCATGCCGCCATTGATAGTAAAGAATGAACTGGATAGTAAAGAAAAGGGAGAATAGGCTGTGGGCGGGGCTTCACTTCCACTGAGCATGCTCAGTTCGGCGGTAGGAAAAACTCACAGGGTAGGGACAATTCACGCTGCACCGGCTCTCCAGGCAGTGAACTGTGAGAGAGTGAGAGCTGTGAAGGACCTTTGATGACATCATCACCATGTGACCAGTAACATAGCGATACTACTGGTCACATGGCTATGAGGTAATGAAAGGTCCTTTCTTTCTACCAGTGTTGCTGCAGTGTTGTGAAGATTACATCAGGAAAAGGTGACAGGGGCTGTTATGGTAATATACTGTAAGCTACTGTATAGTGGGGTGCTGCATACTGTGGGGTGCTGCATACTGTGGGTGCTGTATAGTGTGGGGTAATGTATACTGTGAAGTGCTGTATAGTGTGGGGTGCTGCATACTGTGGGGTTCTGTATAGTGTGGGGTGATGTATACTGTGAAGTGCTGTATACTTTGGGGTTCTGTATAGTTTGGGGTGCTGTATAGTGTCGGGTGCTCCATACTGTATACTGCAGGGTGCTGTGTACTGTATACTGTGGGGTGCTGTATAGTGTGGCGTGCTGTGTACTGTATACTGTGGGGTGCTGTATAGTGTGGGGTGCTGTATAGTGTCAGGTGCTCCATTATGTATACTGCAGGGTGCTGTGTACTGTATACTGTGGGGTGCTGTATAGTGTGGGTGCTGTAAATGTAGCACCCCAAGTCAGAGCAATGTGGAACTAACCTGGGAATGCCAGTGATGGAGAGGCCGGCACGCTGTTCCTCTGGGGCACTCTCTGGGTTCTGAAGGGACACAGCCAGGTGCAGTGTGAGATGCCCTTGGTGTTGTAGTTTAACGTGCCTATGGCTAAGTCCCTGATGTTTCGTGACGCCAGTGCCAATAAACGGTGGCACACCGTATTTATAGTAGGAATAATAGAGGTGCAGACTTGTAGCTTGAACACAGAATTCCAACTTTACTGAAACAGTGGAAAATACAGCAGGCAACCTCTTAACCAGTCCCCGACCGCCGTACGCAGGATTGCGTCCTGCGGGCGGCCGGGATCTTCTGTTTGGACGCATCGGGGCGTCCTCTCGCGATGCGCGAGATTTCGGGCACAAGCGCCCGCGCATGCGCAGATCGCGCATAGGGGTGAATTCAGAAGAACTTGGTCATCAGCCTGCCAGCCAATCGGCAGCGCTGGCGGGCTGATGACATTTAAAAAAACGAATCAGGAGCCATTTAACCCATCATATTAGTAAATATGATGGATTAAATGGCTTCTGTGCTCTCTCCTGGGTCCTTTTCGTCGGTTGGACCCAGGAGAGAGCACACCTCTACAGTGAGTACACCAAGCACCACACATAGCCCCTGATCAGCCCCCCATCACCCAAATTAACCCCTTGATCACCCCTTTCAGCACCTGTCAATCATCCAGTGAAAGGGAAAAAGTGATCAGTGTAAACTGTCACTTTTTTTTTTTCACTAAGATTGACTGTTAGGTTTAGCTTAGTTTAGTCCCCTTTGGTAGGTAGTTAGCGTTAGCGCCAAGCCCACCGCACCACAGTCACTGGTTCGCTGATTAGCGTAGAGCTAATCAGCGTTTGTACTTTTATAGTATCTGTAAGTGATCAGAACTGATCACGGTCAGATATATAATAGTACTAGTGTCACTTTAGTTCGCCCTCCACCCCAAACGCAGTGTTTGCCCGATCAGGCCTGATCGGTCGCCCACACGATGCGCTCACCCACGCCCACCCCGCCGCAGTGACAAAAAAATTTTTTTTTGTAATCACTGCACAATCCTCACAAGCGCTGCGGCGATAAAAATCAGTTTTGATCTTTTTATCAATCGCAGCGGCTTCTGTACTTCGCTACCCTCTCAATTGTAAGACAGGCTTGCTTTTTTTCTTGGGTAGTCTCAGGGAATACCCCCTAAATTTAGACGGCCAAATGTCAAACAAGGGGTATTCCTCTGAAGAGGCCTACAGGATTCTGACCCAGTCGGATGAGGAGTGGGAACCCTCATCTGACGAATCCAGCGGGTCAGAATACCAACCTGTAGAAAGCAGTGGCTCTCTGACCCAAAGTTCTGACGAGGAGGTGGAGGTCCCTGATAGAAGCAGGCGTACCCGGCCCCGTGTTGCTAGACCGCAGGTTGCGCAGGATCCGCTTCAAGGGCAGCAGAGTGGGCTGGCGCTGCCGGATTACGTGGTGAGGCATACACCAGCAGCGCAGCCCGTCCTGGACCTTCTACCAGCACTGCCGTAGAACATGGTGAAGTGGCGAGCACCAGAAGGGCAGTAGAAGCTGGTACGGTGGCACGTGCAGTAGTTTCCCGCCGCAGCCACCGCGCAGACAGGCCCGTAGAGCCCCTAGAGTCCCTGAGGTGCTGGCAAATCCTGATTGGCAGCCCCCATCTTCAGCCGCACCAGTAGTTCCCCTTTCACCGCCCAGTCAGGAGTTCGGGTGGAAACAGCTCAGATAGGATCGGCGCTGGGGTTTTTTGAGCTGTTTTTCACTGCGGAGCTCTTTGACTTAGTCGTGGCAGAAACAAACAGATATGCCACTCAATTTATCGCCGACAACCCGGGAAGCTCTTATGCCCAGCCTTTCCGGTGGAAACCAGTCCAAGTTTCCGAACTTAGAACTTTTCTGGGCCTTCTCCTCAGCATGGGCATAACCAAAAACATGAATTGCGGTCATATTGGTCCACGAACCCAATTCATCACATGCCCATGTACTCTGCTGCCATGTCCAGGACACGTTTTGAGACCATCCTGCGTTTCCTGCACTTTAGTGACAACACCACCTCCCGTCCCAGAGGCCACCCAGCTTTTGACCGGCTCCATAAAATTCGGCCCCTCATAGACCATTTCAACCAGAAATTTGCAGATTTGTACACCCCTGCTCAAAACATCTGCGTAGACGAGTCCCTTGTACATTTCACCGGGCGCCTTGGCTTCAAGCAGTACATCCCAAGCAAGCGCGCCCGGTATGGGGTCAAATTGTATAAGCTCTGTGAAAGGGCCACAGGCTATACGCACAAATTTCGGATCTATGAGGGAAAAGATCAGACCCTGGAGCCGGTCGGTTGCCCTGACTACCTGGGGAGCAGTGGGAAGATAGTCTGGGACTTGGTGTCACCCTTATTCGGCAAGGGGTACCATCTTTACGTGGACAACTTTTACACAAGTGTGGCCCTCTTCAAGCATTTGTTCCTAGAACAGATTGGCTGCTGCGGCACCGCGCGACCTAGTCGCCGGGCTACCCCCAACGGCTTCTTACCACCCGACTCTGCAAGGGGGCAGAGGGCTGCACTGTGTAACGACGAACTGCTCGCGGTGAAATGGAGAGACAAGCGTGACGCTTACATGCTCTCCTCCATTCACGCAGACACGACAGTACAAATTCAACGGGCAACCAGTGTCGTTGAAAAGCCCCTCTCAGTCCACGACTATAACCTCCACATGGGAGGGGTGGACTTCAACGACCAGATGTTGGCCCCTTATTTGGTTTCCCGAAAGACCAGACGCTGGTATAAAAAAGTGTCTGTTTATCTGATTCAATTGGCTCTATATAATAGTTACGTTCTCTACAGTAAGGCTGGGAGAACTGGATCTTTCCTAAAATTCCAGGAAGAGATCGTCGAGAACCTCCTGTACCCAGGAGGTTCCGTGGCCCCATCCACCAGTGTAGTTAGCCGTCTACACGAGCGGCACTTCCCTAGCGTTGTGCCGGGTACCTCAAACCAACCGCCACCCCGAAAAAAATGTCGTGTCTGTAGCAGGAGTGGAATAAGGCGTGACACCCGTTATTTCTGTCCTGACTGTCCTGACCACCCTGCCCTATGCCTTGGAGAGTGTTTCCGGAAGTACCACACTCAGGTACACTTAGGGACCTAGGGACAGCACTACACAGGTAGTTTTTTTCCACTGAGGCTCTAGGGTCTCTCAGGACACTAGGTTTTGAGAGACCCTAACACATAGGGACGGTGCTGGTGTGCTACAGCAGAAGTGTGAAACGGTAGAAACCTCTCCTTTCACTTGGGATAACGCTGTATAATGTACTTCGCACCATCTCTGTGTGATTTACACTTTACACATTGTCCCATGGGAAAGGAGAGGTTTCTGCTAGGAAAATAAAGAGTGAAATGGTAAAAAAAATAAAAATTAAACAGGTAGCAAGAAAAAAATCTTGAGTTAGTTCAGGTTTTTATGTTCATGTTTTATAAAAGTTTTAAAATGTTCTGGTTTTATAAAGTTTGCAACGTTCAAGTCATGTGCCTGCTGCCTGTTTTTTCTTCTTTTTTTTTTTTTCTCCCCATAACCACCCTTTATTTTCCAGGTATACCAACAGACCAACGGACCAACCGACGAAAACGCCGCAGCACTGATGTGAATTCTGAGAGAAGCATTGCTGCTATCAGAAGACACGTGAAGTCAGTGTATGCGGCGCTGCAAGACGAGATTTCTCCTCTGCAGGACAGGTACGTTTGCCCTGGCATGTGAGCTGAGGAGAGGTGTTGGAGTTCATATGCTTTGGCAAACACTTTGTATCAAAAATCTGGCAAAGATGTCTTCCTCCACACCGATGGATTGATCGATGTGAATGGAGAAATCACGCTTGCCAGGACATAGGAGCTGAGTGGGTATGGATGTTTGGGCGGAGCTCCCTATGTCCTGGCAATCGCCAGGCCCCTCTTTTTTCTTGCATATTTTTTGGCAGAGATTTTTTCATCCACATCGATCGATGCGAATGAGGAAATCTGTGCCGCTCATTTTTTTCTTTCAGCCCAGAGGCTGAACGGAAAAATCTCATTACCCGTATGCTCCATATAAGGAGAATAGCAGAAACTCCTAATGCTGGCCATACGTGTAATGATTGCGGTGACCTCAAATGCCAGGGCAGTACAAAAACCTCACATGTGAACCCATTTCGGAAAGAAGACGCCCCAAGGTATTCGCTGAGGGGCATATTGAGTCCATGAAAGATTGAACTTTTGTCACAAGTTAGCGGAAAGGGAGACTTTGTGAAAAAAACAAAAAATCAAATTCCGCTAACTTGGGCAAAAAATCTTCTATGAACTCACCATACCCTCACAGAATACCTTGGGGTGCCTTCTTTCCAAAATGGGGTCACATGTGGGGTATTTATACTGCCCTGGCATTTTAGGGGCCCTGAAGCGTGAGAAGAAAAATGCGTAAAAATACCGTCCTAAAAGGTACTCATTGATTTAGGGCCGAATTGCGCAACTTGGCTGCAAAAGTGGCACACATGTGGTATCTCTGCACTCAGGAGAAGTAGGGCAATGTGTTTTGGGGTGTACTTTTACATATACCCATTAGCTGGGTGTGAAAAATATCTCTGTAAATGACAACTTTTTAAAAAAAATTATACAAAGTTGTCATTTACAGAGATATTTTTCACACCTAGTAGGGGTATAGGTAAAAATACGCCCCAAAACACATTGCCCTACTTCTCCCGAGTACGTCGATACCTCATGTGTGCCACTTTTTGCAGCCAAGATGCGCAAGGCCCTAATCAATGAGTACCTTATAGGATTTCACAGGACATTTTTACGCATTTGGATTCCAAACTGCTTCTGACGCTTAGGGGCCCCTCGAATGCCAGGGCAGTATAAATACCCCACAAGTGACCCCATTTCGGAAAGAAGACACCCCAAGGTATTCCGTGAGGGGTATGGTGAGTTCATGTAAAATTGTATTTTTGGCACAAGTTAGTGGAATATGAGACTTTGTAAAAAAAAAAAAAAAAAAAAAAAATCAATTTCCGCAAACTTGTGCCAAAAATAAAAACTTCCATGAACTCACTATGCCCATCAAGTGAATACCTTGGGGTGTCTACTTTCCGAAATGGGATCACTTGTGTGGTATTACTCGCCCTGGCATTTTAGGGACCCCTAAACGCCAGCAGTTTGGAACTAAATGGCGAAATGTCCTGTGTACTAAGGTACTCATTGGATTTGGGTCCATTTGCGCATCTTGGATGCAAAAGTGGTATATACGGTATCGCTGTACTCAGGAGGAGTAGGGCAATATGTTTGGGGTGTATTTTTACATATACCCCTACTGGGTGTGAAAAATATCTCTGTAAATGACAACTTTGTATAAATTTTTAAAAAGTTGTCATTTGCAGAGATATTTCTCACACCCTGCATGGGTATATGTAAAAATACACCCCAAAACACATTGCCCTACTTCTCCTGAGTACGGCGATACCCTATGTGTGCCACTTTTTGCATCCAAGATGCGCAAATGGGCCCTAAATCCAATGAGTACCTTTAGGATTTTACAGGGCATTTTTACGCATTTGGATTCTCACGCTTAGGGGCCCCTAAAATGCCAGGGCAGTATAAATACCCACAAGTGACTCCCATTTCGGAAAGAAGACACCCCAAGGTATTCTGTGAGGGGTATGGTGAGTTCATGTAAAATTGTATTTTTGGCAAAAGTTAGTAGAATATGAGATCTTTGTAAAAAAAAAAAAAAAATCCATTTCCGCTAACTTGTGACAAAAATAAAACTTCCATGAACTCACTATGCCCCTCAGTGAATACCTTAGGTGTCTACTTTCGGAAATGGGGTCATTAATGGGGTATTTCTACTGTCTGGGCATTGTAGTACGTCAGGAAACAGGACAGGTGCTCAGAAAGTCAAAGTGCGGAAATTCACTTTTTGCACCATAGTTTGTAAACGCTATAACTTTTACCCAAACCAATAAATATACACTTATTGCATTTTTTTATCAAAGACATGTAGAACAATAAATTTAGAGAAAATTTTTTAGAGAAATGTAGTTTTATTTGACAAATTTTCCAACATAAAGTGAAAAATATCATTTTTTTGCAAAAATTTCATCAAAAAAAGTAAAATATCAAAAAAAGTAAAAATGTCAGCAAGAAAGAAATAGCACCAAATGAAAGCTCTATTAGTGAGAAGAAAAGGAGGTAAAATTCATTTGGGTGGTAAGTTGCATGTCGGAGCAATAAACGGTGAAAGTAGCGTAGCGCGGAATTGTAAAAAGTGGCCTGGTCTTTAAGGGTGTTTAAGGTAGGGGGCTGAAGTGGTTAACACAGTTCTTGTTGCAGACAATAGACTTTTGTACAGTCGCAGTTACAGCAGGCTTACATCCAGCAAGGTAAAATAGAGGGTAAAATAACAGGACTTTGAATTGCAGGTGAACCTTACTTTCTTCCTGGCTTGTCCTGACTGGCAATTATTCTTCAAGGCCCCAATGCCCTACTTCTGGCTTATATCCTTGAATCTCCAGTAGACAGTGTACCTCCTCTTGACATTTCAGTACCTCTTGCTCTAGGGATTGCCTCTGCTTGACTTCTGCTGAACTTGCTTAGGCCCGAGACATGTGGCCTTCACAGACTCCAGGGTCTGCACTAACACTAGCCTGCCCTGGCCTAGCTATATATATCCCTGCTCACCAGTTCCCCTAGTGGTCTAACACCTACATCACAACTCTCACATTACTGCAGGCAATTATAAGAAACCACTTAAAGGGACATAACAGATTGGTAGTAAACGGGTATTAAAGTGCCCGTATACTGCATATAGTGTCGGGTGCTCCATACTGTATACTGCAGGGTGCTGTGTACTGTATACTGTGGGGTGCTGTATAGTGTGGCGTGCTGTGTACTGTATACTGTGGGGTGCTGTATAGTGTGGGGTGCTGTTTACTGTATAGAGTGGGGTGCTATATACTGTATATTTTGGGGTGTTGTATATTTTGGGGTGCTGTATACTGTATACTGTGGGGTGCTGTATAGTATGGGGTGCTGTATACTGTGGGGTGCTGTATACTACGGGATGCTGTATATTGTGGAGTGCTGTATACTGTGGGGTGCTGTATATTGTATAGTGTGGGGTACTCTATACTATGGGGGGCTGTATATTGTGGAGTGTTATACTGCTCTCCTGTATACTGCGGGGTGCAGTATAGTGTGGGGTGCTGTATAGTGTCGGGTGCTCCATACTGTATAGTGCAGGGTGCTGTGTACTGTATACTGTGGGGTGCTGTATAGTGTGGGGTGCTGTGTACTGTATACTGTGGGGTGCTGTATAGTGTGGGGTGCTGTTTACTGTATAGAGTGGGGTGCTATATACTGTATAGAGTGGGGTGTTGTATATTTTGGGGTGCTGTATACTGTATACTGTGGGGTGCTGTATAATGTGGGGTGCTGTATACTACGGGATGCTGTATATTGTGGAGTGCTGTATACTGTGGGGTGCTGTATATTGTATAGTGTGGGGTACTGTATACTATGGGGGGCTGTATATTGTGGAGTGTTATACTGCTCTCCTGTATACTGCGGGGTGCAGTATAGTGTGGGGTGCAGTATAGTGTATACTATGGGGGGCTGTATATTGTGGAGTGCTATACTGCTCTCCTGTATACTGTGGGGTGCAGTATACTGTGGGGTGCTGTATAGTGTGGGGTGCTGTATAGTGTGGGGTGCTGTATAGTGTGGGGTGCAGTATAGTGTGGGGTGCTGTATAGTGTGGGGTGCTGTATAGTGTGGGGTGCTGTATACTATGGGGGGCTGTATATTGTGGAGTGTTATACTGCTCTCCTGTATACTGCGGGGTGCAGTATAGTGTGGGGTGCAGTATAGTGTATACTATGGGGGGCTGTATATTGTGGAGTGCTATACTGCTCTCCTGTATACTGTGAGGTGCAGTATACTGTGGGGTGCTGTATAGTGTGGGGTGCTGTATAGTGTGAGGGTGCAGTATAGTGTGGGGTGCTGTATAGTGTGGGGTGCAGTATAGTGTGGGGTGCTGTATAGTGTGGGGTGCTGTATAGTGTGGGGTGCAGTATAGTGTGGGGTGCTGTATAGTGTGGGGTGCTGTATAGTGTGGGGTGCTGTATAGTGTGGGGTGCTGTGTAGTGTGGGGTGCTGTATAGTGTGGGGTACTGTATACTATGGGGGCTGTATATTGTGGAGTGTTATACTGCTCTCCTGTATACTGCGAGGTGCAGTATAGTGTGGGGTGCTGTATAGTGTCGGGTGCTCCATACTGTATACTGCAGGGTGCTGTGTACTGTATACTGTGGGGTGCTGTATAGTGTGGGGTGCTGTGTACTGTATACTGTGGGGTGCTGTATAGTGTGGGGTGCTGTTTACTGTATAGAGTGAGGGTGCTATATACTGTATAGAGTGGGGTGTTGTATATTTTGGGGTGCTGTGTACTGTATACTGTGGGGTGCTGTATAGTGTGGGGTGCTGTTTACTGTATAGAGTGGGGTGCTATATACTGTATAGAGTAGGGTGTTGTATATTTTGGGGTGCTGTATACTGTATACTGTGGGGTGCTGTATATTGTGGGGTGCTGTATACTACGGGATGCTGTATATTGTGGAGTGCTGTATACTGTGGGGTGCTGTATATTGTATAGTGTGGGGTACTGTATACTATGGGGGGCTGTATATTGTGGAGTGTTATACTGCTCTCCTGTATACTGCGAGTGCAGTATAGTGTGGGGTGCAGTATAGTGTGGGGTGCAGTATAGTGTATACTATGGGGGCTGTATATTGTGGAGTGCTATACTGCTCTCCTGTATACTGTGGGGTGCAGTATACTGTGGGGTGCTGTATAGTGTGGAGTGCTGTATAGTGTGGGGTGCAGTATAGTGTGGGGTGCTGTATAGTGTGGGGTGCTGTATAGTGTGAGGTGCTGTATAGTGTGGGGTGCTGTATAGTGTGGGGTGCTGTATACTATGGGGGCTGTATATTGTGGAGTGTTATACTGCTCTCCTGTATACTGCGGGGTCAGTATAGTGTGGGGTGCAGTATAGTGTGGGTGCAGTATAGTGTATACTATGGGGGCTGTATATTGTGGAGTGCTATACTGCTCTCCTGTATACTGTGAGGTGCAGTATACTGTGGGGTGCTGTATAGTGTGGAGTGCTGTATAGTGTGGGGTGCAGTATAGTGTGGGGTGCTGTATAGTGTGGGGTGCTGTATAGTGTGGGGTGCTGTATACTATGGGGGCTGTATATTGTGGAGTGCTATACTGCTCTCCTGTATACTGTGAGGTGCAATATACTGTCAAGGGTGCTGTATAGTGTGGGGTGCTGTATAGTGTGGGGTGCAGTATAGTGTGGGGTGCTGTATAGTGTGGGGTGCTGTATAGTGTGGGGTGCTGTATAGTGTGGGGTGCTGTATACTATGGGGGCTGTATATTGTGGAGTGTTATACTGCTCTCCTGTATACTGCGGGGTGCAATATAGTGTGGGGTGCAGTATAGTGTATACTATGGGGGCTGTATATTGTGGAGTGCTATACTGCTCTCCTGTATACTGTGGAGTGCAGTATACTGTGGGGTGCTGTATACTGTGGGTGCTGTATAGTGTGGGGTGCAGTATAGTGTAGTACTATGGGGGCTGTATATTGTGGAGTGCTATACTGCTCTCCTGTATACTGTGGGGTGCAGTATACTGTGGGGTGCTGTATACTGTGGTGTGCTGTATAGTGTGGGGTGCAGTACAGTGTGGTGTGCTGTATACTGTGGGGTGCTGTATAGTATGAAGTGCTGTATACTGTATAGTGTGCTGTATACTGTGAGGTGTTATACTGTATGCTATAGGATGCTATACTGCATACTGTGGGGTGTTACACTATGTATGTGCATACTGTAGGGTACTATATACTGTGGGGTGCTATACTATATATGGCATACTTTGGGAAACTGTATACTATAGGTGCTATACTGCATACTGTGGGGTGCTGTATACTATAGGGTGCTATACTGCATACTGTGGGGTGCTATATACTATAGGGAGTTATACTGCATACTGTGGGGTGCTGTATACTATAGGGTGCTATACTGTGGGGTGCTGTATACTATAGGGTGCTATACTGCATACTGTGAGGTGCTGGGCTGCACTGTAACGCTAGGGTAAGTCCCGGTCTCCCCCCTGAACTGCAGAGTGGTGCCCACTTCCAGCCCTGAGCCCGGCTGCCCAGAGCACTGATCCTGAGCCGCTGGAGTCTTCAGAACTGGAAGGATTCACAGTCATTCACTGTAAGCGATATTATATATAGTGGTGGAGGGCATGATTGCATGCTAGGGTGTGGGAAAGGCGGGATCCAGGGGCCCAAGTAAATTCTTGCCCAGGGTCCAATCAATATTAAAGACGGCCCTGGTGATAACTATGTGTCATGTATTGTAGTGTCAATGTCTGCTGGGGTGGGCTCGCATACAGGAATTAAGAGCCCTCTGGAGGAAATGACCTGTCTTGTAACAAGTGGCAGTGATCTATACAAGTGGCAGTGCCTGATATAATATATATCTAATAGCAAGGTTAAAAATCCCTTTCAACCCAACCATTGATCCCAACTTTTTATACAAAAAAAGGAACGGGATCATTTTCTATTCTGAGAGCTGCACTGTGTGTCCTCCTCTGGTTTAAGACCTTGTGTGTATATGTACATAACATATGAAACAAAAGTAGAAATCATAAAGGAGATAAAAAAAAAACTTCTTGTGCAATTGGCGCACAGTAGGAAAAAAAATCTCTTGCATGGTGGACAAGGGGAAAAAGAGAAAGGAAAGTTGAAATAACTATGAAGGAGATTTGAAAAAACCTTCTGTGTAATTGGCGCACAGTAGGAAAAAAATCCCCTGCATAGTGGAAAAGAAAGAAGAAAGAAAAGTAAGTAAGAAAGAACACAAAACATAAAATAAGCGGATCAGTGTTGTTTTAAGAGTAGCACCATGTGTCCTTTGTGTCTACTAGGCTTGGCATCAATTGCAGAGTGGAGACGTGAATGTCTCTTGCTTCCTGGGGTGATGAGGGGCATATCGAGGGTAGCTTCTCAGAGTGGTGGGCACACATTGCCACTAGCCAAACAGTGGCTGCTAGCGTTGTGTCTGCTACAAAGAATGCCATTGCTGCACGGATGTGAGGTCTTCCAGGGGTAGGGCAGTACATTGGCATTGTACAGAGCACTGAAGTTTGCTTCTTCCTAATGACTGGATCCAACTAGGACTCGTCTGGTTCTGGTCACTCAGGCAGAGGTGAGGCTTCCTTCAATTGGGATGCATGAATCCAAGTAGGATTGTTGTCTGTTGACACTTTAGTTCTGGTCCTGGCCTGGACTGTCACAGGGGTTCCATAGGGTGGGTCCAGCGACTTCAACTTATGGAAAGACTTCATCAGGACTCTTCCTCCAGGCTTGAATGGGTAGGTTGGTCCTCCCTTTGACCATAGACCGTTAGCGTCTCTGGTCAACCCTTGAAGCTCCCAATAAACGATGTCTGCTGATGTTGCAAATGTTTGGAGCTGGGACAACAGGCGTGAGCGGTACTAGCGGGGAATTC
>CM065589.1:398489286-398624835 GCA_033119425.1 Bufotes viridis | reverse complement strand
ACTGTATAGAGTGGGGTGCTATATACTGTATAGAGTGGGGTGTTGTATATTTTGGGAGTGCTGTATACTGTATACTGTGGGGTGCTGTATAATGTGGGTGCTGTATACTACGGGATGCTGTATATTGTGGAGTGCTGTATACTGTGGGGTGCTGTATATTGTATAGTGTGGGGGTACTGTATACTATGGGGGCTGTATATTGTGGAGTGTTATACTGCTCTCCTGTATACTGCGAGGAGTGCAGTATAGTGTGGGGTGCAGTATAGTGTGGGGTGCAGTATAGTGTATACTATGGGGGCTGTATATTGTGGAGTGCTATACTGCTCTCCTGTATACTGCGGGGTGCAGTATATAGTGTGGGGTGCTGTATAGTGTGGGGTGCTGTATAGTGGGGTGCTGTATACTGTGGAGGCTGTATATGTGTGGAGTGCTATACTGCTCTCCTGTATACTGTGAGGTGCAGTATACTGTGGGGTGCTGTATAGTGTGGAGTGCTGTATAGTGTGGGGTGCAGTATAGCTGTGGGGTGCTGTATAGTGTGGGGTGCTGTATAGTGTGCAGGGTGCTGTATACTATGGGGTGCTGTATATTGTGGAGTGCTATACTGCTCTCCTGTATACTGTGGGGTGCAGTATACTGTGGGGTGCTGTATAGTGTGGGGTGCTGTATAGTGTGGGGTGCAGTATAGTGTGGGGTGCTGTATAGTGTGGGGTGCTGTATAGTGTGGGGTGCTGTATAGTGTGGGGTGCTGTTATACTATAGGGGGCTGTATATTGTGGAGTGTTATACTGCTCTCCTGTATACTGCGGGGTGCAGTATAGTGTGGGAGTGCAGTATAGTGTATACTATAGGGGGCTGTATATTGTGGAGTGCTATACTGCTCTCCTGTATACTGTGAGGTGCAGTATACTGTGGGGTGCTGTATACTGTGGTGTGCTGTATAGTGTGGGGTGCAGTACAGTATGGTGTGCTGTATACTGTGGGGTGCTGTATAGTATGAAGTGCTGTATACTGTATAGTGTGCTGTATACTGTGAGGTGTTATACTGTATGCTATAGGATGCTATACTGCATACTGTGGGGTGTTACACTATGTATTGCATACTGTAGGGGTACTATATACTGTGGGGTGCTATACTATATATGGCATACTTTGGGAAACTGTATACTATAGGGTGCTATACTGCATACTGTGGGGGTGCTGTATACTATAGGGTGCTATACTGCATACTGTGGGGGTGCTATATACTATAGGGAGTTATACTGCATACTGTGGGGTGCCGTATACTATAGGGTGCTATACTCTGTGGGGTGCTGGTATACTATAGGGTGCTATACTGCATACTGTGAGGTGCTGGGCTGCACTGTAACGCTAGGGTAAGTCCCGGTCTCCCCCCTGAACTGCAGAGTGGTGCCCACTTCCAGCCCTGAGCCCGGCTGCCCAGAGCACTGATCCTGAGCCGCTGGAGTCTTCAGAACTGGAAGGATTCACAGTCATTCACTGTAAGCGATATTATATATAGTGGTGGAGGGCATGATTGCATGCTAGGGTGTGGGAAGGCGGGATCCAGGGGGCCCAAGTAAATTCTTGCCCAGGGTCCAATCAATATTAAAGACAGCCCTGGCCCCAACGCTAAATCTGCAATAATATCTGTCATTTCTGTCTGGAATAGTTATGTCTGTATCGTACTTACCAACATTTCAGTTAGTAAAATTGGGGCATATAAACCTCACCCTCAGGCATGCTCTCAAACCATCCGGAAGCGCCTATTTATGGGCAAGGTTTTGTTTAACCTTATTTTCGGCCCGGGACAGTGCAAATTTGATGGGACTGTCTCTGAAAGTCAGGGACAGTCCTGGCAAATTCAGGACAGTTGACAAGTATGCTGTATGGTCATTGATAGATTGAGTCCTTTTGAACCACACAAAGATCAAAAACATCTTCATTTTGCCTAATAGCACCATATTATCTTTCAGAAAAATGTAAAAAATAAATAAATAAAACTCAATAAAAAATCTTACCTGGTCTGTGTGTTCTGTCCTTGATAAACATTTGTTATCACATCCCACAGCTGAATGTACAGCAGTGGCCATACTGGGTTAACCCTAATGGTAAATGGCCAGGCATCAGAAGCGTCACCTTACCTGGCACTGTAATCCCATGCTAGCAGCGTACATTGCACTCTCGGCACATGTGCAGTAGTCTTCTATGTGGCAGGGCTCGGACAATGAAATCTACAGCACATCCACCAAGGGTGGGCTGCACGATGCAGGCACAGGATTAAAGGGCCAGGCGACATGACGCCTCTGATGTCTGGCCCTGTCAGTCAAGTAGAGGAGGCAGAGGCTAGCACTGCAGATGACTGGAGTTAAAGGATAACTGTCATTTATTTATTTATTATTTTGCTAAAGTGCAGGGCAAGTGATAGGTAACATTTTTGCAATAGACTTTATTTAGCCAAAATGTTTATTCTTGGTAGAAAACTGGGGCTGAAATAGCCCTTAGCAGCACTCTCTGAAATGAGCGTTGCTAAGGGCCATCCGTCTCCTATTAGAAAAGGGGAGACGGGCTGTGCAGGCGCTGTGCTTCTGCCTCCCATGCTCCCCTGGTGGGCACAGGAGTCTTAGGAGTTAAAATCATATTTATATTCCCCCTTTCTATGTAATCTAATGCTCCGGTACATTCACTGACCTGCGATCCCTGTGATAGTAACTCATAAAGCAGCCGCCGGCTCACTGCGCACAGGGCTTCTACTTCCGGCGGCTGCTTCATGAGTTTTAACTTTAACTCCTTAGACTCCTCAATAATGCCACAATAAAGCTACATTCACAAGACCATATGCGTTTTGCGGTCCGCAAAACACGGATCCACAAAAATACGGATGACATCTGTTTGGCATACGTATTGCATTTGTAATGTCCCGGAGTGCCATTACCACTTCTTTTTGGCACCTTGCTACCATTTCCTATGTGCTAATGTGTGTTCTCTAATGTACTTCATGTCACCTCCTAATAATGTGCGTATTTATTCATGTAACTGTTTATGTTCATGCAATTACCTGGTCCACCAGCAGATGGCGGCAACATTGGCAGAGGTAGGATCTCTGGAGAGGAACCTTCTTGTTCCTCCCAGCCCTCTTTAGAGAAGGAGGGGTTTAGTTAGTGAGTGAGTCAGAGTCTAGTCTACCCTCCATAGGGAGAGGTTGTGAGTAGGCCAGCAGAGCACCGTCTGCTCTGCTAGGCCCAGAGGCCCAGCCTCTGAAGTCTACATGGTTGCATGACCCCTCCTGAGCTTGCATTACCTCCCCAGCTAACAGAACTTGAAGCCAGGACAAGAGTTACTAGGATTACAAGTAAGAGACAGACTACAGCTAATCTAAGTTCCAGCAGAAGAGGAAGAGTTTCCTATTTAACCAGCCAAGCATAGCAGAACTGAGAGAGAGCTACCGCATTGCAGAGCTGAGATTGTTGCAGAAGTGTTTGTCTGCCAAAGTTAAGCCAATACCTGCTGATGACCAAGATATCGTTTGGAAGCTGTTTGGATTACCAGTTTATGCTAAGTAAAAACAACTGTTCAACGTTACTACACAGTCTGGACTCCATTTATTCTACTCATCCACCATCCAAGTTCACCTACACCTTTTTCACTGCTTCGGACTACATCACGTCTGAGATCCAACCGTATCCAGGTAGAAACACCGTGACAAGTGTATATAACATCTACTGTAGGCCACCCTGCACCACTCTGGCAATCCTACCCCAGGTACCAACATTACTATCTAAAAAGGAGACTATATGTCCTCGCTGCTTAAAGGCAGCAGGCATCACGTTTACTTGCTCTATAAGAGGGACATATTTTGTAGAAACCTCCTAAGGGGCAAGGGATACCCCAGATGCGGCCTTGTGGGACGTCGCACATCCTTTTTTTGTTATTCCATTGTAACAATGCCAACCTTTTCTGCAAAACAGACAAGAATAGGATGTTTTATTTTTTTGCAGGGCTATGGAACGGATGCGGACAGGACACTGTGTGCTATCCGTATTTTTGCGGACCTATTGAAATGAATGGATCCACATTCTATCACCCCCAAAAAACAGAACGGACATATAAACAGAATGAGGCCTAAATCTTTGTAATGAGGGAAGTGTATCATCTGGGACAACCCTACCAGGCTTTGTGTTTGGTTTAATAGTGTAAGTCCTGGTGACAGTTGCTCTTTAAAATGATGGTTAGACATAGGATCTTCACTGAACACACATATTACTTGTATTATATACCCCAGAACATTGTCTTCTTATTCCTGGAATTTTCCTTTACAAGTAATATTGCTTGTCTATACCAATATAGAAGTTGTCCAAGTAATTTTGGCGCATGCTCAGTTATAGCCTCTCCTCCCTCGTGTTTTTCCGGCCAGCGGTGGGTGTGTGGCTTCACTGGGTGGGGCAGGGCTTCACGTGGTTTGGAGGCGTGTTTGCGGCATTGTGGGCGTGGTTTGGGGGCAAGGTTCGGCTTTCTAGGGTGAAACCAGTGGCCACCCTAGCTGGGATAGATTGACCTCCACTGCAACAGTGGGTGCTGTGCGCCGCTGTTCCCCTGCTTACCGCTGCGGTCCCGGGCACCGTGTTCAGTGGTGATCTTCTGCCAGTGCTTCTCCATTCACCGCTGCAGTCCTGGTCTCTGTCCTTGCAGGTACTGTTTGCTCTGGGATCAGCTCCACAATTTCCTTTCAGCCCTGGCCACAGCATGCTTGCTGCTTGTTCACTGCAGCACTTCCTTAAGGGCCGGTGTGCGTCATTTGCTTTATGGGTTACATCATGTGACCTTGCTGACCAATCCTAGCCATCCTGCACATATATAAGTGTCTCAGCCCCCTTCCCAGATACCTCAGCGTCAAGGTTCTTGTGTCCTGCTAAGGTTGCTGATATCTCTTCTTGTGTTTCTGAACTCCACTACCTGTTTGATCCCTGCCTGCTTGCCTTTACTCTCCTGTTAACAACCCTGATTGCCTGACCTGTGCCGCCTGCCCTATTGCTTGTTTGACTTAACCTTGGCCCCATCCTTCGTTCCTGCACTGTTGCTCCTTGTTACGACTCGGCCTGCTGACTACGTCAGTACCTCTAGTACCCTGCTCAGGTACCTCCTGTTCCGTCTGGTTCAGCTGCCTTGTGTGCCTATCTCCTCAAGAGGCAGCGACCTGATGTTCCCCTCGGGAAAGTCTATCCCTACCATCAGGGCTACTGTGAAGATTGAGGGGTTCACTTAGACAACGCCCTTAGAGGAGGTAGGACATGTGGCACAGTGGGTTTACACCTGCCGGTTTGTGATATCTACGAACCAAGATCCAGGCATTGGTAACTGTGCAGTTTGGAACCTGAGGCTGGGAAACTCTGGCCTGGGTACAGTGTCCGTTGATGCTCCATAAAGGAAGGAATTTGAGCCCACCTTCTTCGGTGGCTAAATACAACCTTACGCTTCAGCAACCATATACCCATCTATGAAAAGACTGTTGACGGGCACAGTGCCACTCTGCGGAAGATAAAGCAGTCTGCTCGGCATGGCTGACCTCTGTTGGGTTGGAGCTTCCATACCCCCAGGACCTGAAGTCCACGCAACAAGAGAATGGGAGGCCATGGAACCCGGGGCCATGGAACGATGGTCAGGGCACAGTAAGCGGCCATGTCCGTTCAACTACCAGGGTTGAAGATTATGCACTCAGCTGGAAAATGAAGCCACAGGCTCACAGTGTTAGGAACCTTGAGGACTACAGCCACCCTCACTTCCTCAGTCACCGCTCCTACCCTCTCCTCTCTCCTCACCTGGTGCCCTTCTTATGAGCTGGGGCGCTGCACATCAACTTTATCATGACACGAGTTCCTTTTTGATAAATTTGTCATTGCTGAACAGCTTGTCATCTCTGCTCCATCCTCTTGCTGCACAGGTTTAAAAACGCACCCCTGGGTATCTGGCTTTGTCGGTATGCAATATTTAATGGACTCTCACCCCCAAGCAATACCACCCAATCCAAAGATGATGAAAGAAATGCACAAAACACTTAAATTGGGTGTTAAATAGAGAGAATTTATTTAACATCAAATGACTGTATTTTTATTCAGTGCCTCCAATTTATTCTCAGGCCAATCGCTATGAATAGGGCACTGAACATGGCACACCCCCGACTCACAAAGAGTCACCCCCCAGCACTCAGGAGAGGAAAACCCCCTGTGGAGGAAACCTCTAGGGAACCATGGCTGGAGAGTTGCCCTTCCCTTGGGCTTAGAAGGTTAATGCCAAAATGGAACAAGATATTTTATCAGAAGGTGTACATTTTCAATGAGACATGATATAAATTCATTATAGATATGACAGAAAGGACATTAAATAGTCATATAGGTGAAAGAGTTAAAGAAACAGATTAGTAAGCAGTTACACAATATTAAACACTGTGCGAGCCTCTTACGGAGATAGCCAAATTCGACCACTCCTGGCCTTACACATAAAGGTTCAGCAGCTGGCGCTGGATGTGAGGGAGATCTGGCTGCAGCATCTGTCACCCCATTGATGGCTAGGGCTAATTTGGATGATCTGGCTGGCTAGGCGGATAGGGCTGATCTGACTGGCTAGGTGGATAGGGCTGATCTGGCTGGCTAGGCGATAGGGCTGATCTGGCTGGCTAGGCCAATAGGGCTGATCTGGTTGGCTAGGCGGGCGTCCCCTTCCTCCCTCTACAGATGGTGAAGCTCCAGGTCTCCAGACACATCAAGCATGGCTCTGCATATGGACGTTTGTCTTTCCGTTATGGAACCTTCGTCTGTGGGTTCTTTATGTCATAGACTTATGGATCTATGACATCAGCAGAACAGTTACCATAGTTACTACAGGGGCTTATTACTGATACCTACCTCATTCACTTTAACTATGAAGTCAGCCATAGTGGTCCCAAGCATTAACCCTTTCTTGACTGACTAGAGACTCTACAATGTACTTGTCACTAGCAAGGCCCCTAATCACTATGGCATTTAAAAGCTGCCCTAACAATAGTAAGTTAGTGAGTGTAATGACAGTTTTGAGGTGTAATATGCACATTCATGCCCTCAAGTCCATTTGCTACATCTGAATTTGCACAGATTCCAGTGGACTTTTCTTTTGGTGCCAATAAGTAGCGATCTACCAAACTATCACATACCAATACCTCATCTAAAAAAAATCTGATTCAAAATGAATAGGAACCGGGATTGGTATAGAGAAGAATTAAAGGGGTCATTTATCAAACTGTTGTAAAGTAGAATTGGCTTAGTTGTCCATAGCAACCAATCAGCTTCCTCATTTCATTTTCCAAAGGAGCTGTCCAAAATGAAAGATGGAATCTGATTGGATTAATTTATGCTACAGATTTCCACAATATATTTCACCGTTTGCAATGGGTAGGGTTAGATCTTTGGTAAATCCGCCCCGTAATCCACTGTGGAATGTCAGGAAAACCTGCAGTAAAAATTCCATGTTGGACAATCTTCCCCATGTGGCCATGCCATAGCAGCCAGGACTGGTAGTGCACGTGCGTATGTCCTACCAGCCCTACAACATAATGAAGCTGACATTCCAGGATCTGCTTAGAGGGTGCTGTGTCCTCTGTTATTAAAGGGCTTGTTCTATCTGGAAATGTATGGCACATCCCCAGGTTACAGTGTCTTACCTCTGGGTTCCTACCTCTGAGACCTGCGGCCGACGTTGCGCTTCTCTCTTCTTTCACTTTAGTGGGGCTTAATAAAATAGCCAAGTAAGCGAGCTCCGCTCTTTTCGGATGTGACATTTTTGGTATGGATATGCTGTTAATGCACACATGGGATACCCCTTTGAGCGATAATTTTAAGCGTTTGATTATTGTTTTCCAACCACATATTTTCTAGGCTTCTGTAGGAACATGACTTTCTTGACTAAAAACTGATCTGTTACCTTCCTTCTCTGGGTCATTACTATTACAGCGATACATATATATAGTGTTTTTGTGTTTTAATTGTGAAAATAAAAACATGCCAAATTCTGACCCCAATAACTTTTTATAGTTATGTTTACAGAGCCGTGTGGTGGCTCATGAAGGAGGCGGAGATGTTGGGAAGTATATTTTCTATGTTATCAGCTTCATCAGTTTGTACATATTCACTCCCTAGGGGTCTGTGCCCTTTATAGCTTGTGTTCTCTGAGTTCAGCTGTGGTTCAGCTACTAGCGTTAAGCGCTTCAGTGCTGTTCACTATACAGTCTTTCTTATGTATTAACTGTGGCACTTTAGCAGAAAGTTTCCTTATATTATCAGAGAGTTTCAGATACCTATTTACTTATATGCCGTTTCCTTACTGTCTTCCTGCGGCAGTAGGGTTAATCTGTATACCTGCAGTGGTGGTAGTGGCGCATGCGTGCGGCACAGCACATACGCCGCTATGCAGGGAGGAGGGAGAGATAAAAATATGGCGGCGCCCATCTTCCATGCCGCTCTGCTGTGCTTCGAGCACAGGAAGGTAAGTGACGCTATGGCGTCCTATATTGTGTTCTTCATAATTCTTGGGTCTGTTTTTCTGCACTGCACTTAATGTTTCCTGCCAGAAATCCAGGTGGCAATTGTCTCAGGTCTTCTAGTTTTCCTACTTATCAGTGGTGGAACTTGCATCTGGCTGTACTTTTCTCCTTGTTTGGTCATTGTGTAAAAAGCCTCAGTTTTTTTGTCTTTTTTTCCTAATGGGGCTTCTCTAGCATGGTGAGGATTTCGCTCGTGATCCCCTCTCATTGTTGGTTTTGGCTTTGCAACCTCCTTCTAGGTGGAGGGTTATTAGATTCACACTTATGTGGTGTTAGCCAGGGGCGTACATAGAAATCACTGGGCCCCATAGCAAGAATCTGAATTGGGCCCCCATGCCCTATTTTTAGCCCATCCCACTACCACCCATGGCCCTTCCGACTACCTGCCAGCGGTGTTCAGCATGTTCTGGATCTAACGGCGATTCTAGTAATTCTGCTCCTATGCTGGAACAGAATACCACAATCTTATCGCAAGTGTGTAACTAGTCTTAACCGATGAACTGTGCCCCTACTGCTGCCTGTTATATAGTGCACCACCACCATACCCCCCAGGAACTGTGTCTGCCACTGCTGCCACTTATTATATTTTATTATTACTGTATATTATATAGTGCCATACCCCTGTAAAATGTGCCTGCTCAGCCTTTTATATAGAGCACCACTGCCATAATCCGCCCCAGGATTTGTGCCTGCTACTGCTGTCTGCTACTGCTTATTATAGTTGAACCTATAAATCACTACCAGACCGCTTATAAATCAATGTCAATTTATTACATAATTCCAAAAACATATGACATACATGATTAAAAAGGGATACAAGTGCAGGGAAAAAGCGACATTATCTGGAGGAAGGACACAGCGGATAAACAGTTCATATAAATGTCCATATACTCTAGTGCAACAATTTAACAATAAAGTGCAAGTGCAATCATAACATGTAATAATCAATTGAACAAAGATCTACTACCCATGCTGTGCTCCCTCCAGGATGGCACCAGCCCCGACGCGCGTTTCGGCGAACCTTCGTCTGGGGGTTCTACCATCGGCTTAGGTTTGTATTTTGCCTTTGTGAGTGACCAGTAACATAGTAACATAGTATATAAGACTGAAAAAAGACATTTGTCCATCCAGTTCGGCCTGTTTCCTACAAGTTGATCCAGAGGAAGGCAAAAAACCCCTGTGAGGCAGAAGCCAATTTTCCTCACTTAAGGGGAAAAAAATTCCTTCCCGACTCCAATCAGGCAATCAGAATAACTCCCTGGATCAACGACCTCTCTCTAGTAGCTGTAGCCTGTAATATTATTACACTCCAGAAATACATCCAGTCCCCTCTTGAATTCCTTTATTGTACTTACCATCACCACCTCCTCAGGCAGAGAGTTCCATAGTCTCACTGCTCTTACAGTGAAGAATCCTTTTCTATGTTTGTGTACAAACCTTCTTTCCTCAGACGCAGAGGATGTCCCCTTGTCACAGTCACAGTCCTGGGGATAAATAGATGATGGGACAGATCTCTGTACTGACCCCTGATATATTTATACATAGTTATTAGATCTCCCCTCAGTCGTCTTTTTTTCTAAAGTGAATAACCTAATTTTGATAACCTTTCAGGGTACTGTAGATCCCTCATTCCAGTTATTACTTTAGTTGCCCTCCTCTGAACCCTCTCCAGCTCTGCTATGTCTGTCTTGTTCACAGGAGCCCAGAACTGTACACTGTACTCCATGTGTGGTCTGACTAGTGATTTGTAAAGTGGTAGGACTATGTTCTCATCACGGGCGTCTATGCCCCTTTTGATGCAACCCATTATCTTATTGGCCTTGGCAGTAGCTGCCTGACACTGGTTTTGCAGCTTAATTTGCTGTTTATTAAAATTCCTAGATCCTTTTCCATGTCAGTGTTGCCGAGTGTTTTACCATTTAATATGTACGGGTGACTTGCATTATTCCTTCCCATGTGCATAACTTTACATTTGTCAGTGTTAAACCTCATCTGCCATTTCTCTGCCCAAGCCTCCAATCTATCAGATCCCTCTGTAGCAGAAAACTGTCCTCTTCAGTGTTAATTACTTTACACAGTTTAGTGTCATCTGCAAAAATAGATATTTTACTGTGCAAGCCTTCTACAAGATCATTAATAAATATATTGAAGAGAATAGGGCCCAATACTGACCCCTGAGGTACCCCACTAGTTACAGTGACCCAATCTGAGTGTGTACCGTTAATAACCACCCTCTGTTTTCTGTCACTCAGCCAGTTACTTACCCACATACAGACATTTTCTCCCAGTCCGAGCATCCTCATTTTATATACTAACCTTTTATGAGGTACGGTGTCAAATGCTTTGGAGAAGTCCAGATATACGACATCCATTGATTCGCCGCTGTCAAGTCTAGAACTTACCTCCTCATAGAAGCTGATTAAATTTGTTTGGCATGACCGATCCCTCATGAAGCCATGCTGATATGGCGTTATTTGCTTATTTTCATTGAGATACTCCAAAATAGCATCTCTTAGAAACCCTTCAAACAGTTTACCAACAATAGATGTTAAACTTACCGGCCTATAATTTCCAGGCTCTGTTTTTGGACCCTTTTTGTATATTGGCACCACATTTGCTATGCGCCAATCCTGTGGAACATTCCCTGTTATTATAGAGTCCGTAAATATCAGAAATAATGGTCTGGCTATGACATCACTTAATTCCCTTAGGATACGGGGGTGTATGCCATCCGGTCCTGGCGATTTGTCTATTTTAATCTTTTTAAGTCGCTGTTGTACTTCTTTCTGGGTCAGACAGGGCACTTTTAATGGGGGTTTACTTTTACATTCTGCATTTCATCTGACAGTTTATTTTCCTCAGTGAATATAGTGGAGAAAAAAATATTTAATAGTTTTGCTTTATCCTCGTCGCTCTCTGCAACACCGCCCTCATTGCTATGTAGAGGACCGACTCCTTCAGATTTATATTTTTACTATTTATATAATTGAAGAACATTTTAGGGTTAGTTTTACTCTCTTTGGCAATTAATCTCTCGGTCTCTAGTTTGGCAAATTTTATTAGTTTTTACATATTCTATTTTTTTCCTTATAGTTTATCAGTGCTTCCTGACTCCCCTCCTGTTTTAGCGATTTATATGCTTTCTTTTTGTCATTTATTGCCTTCTTTACGGTTCCATTTATCCACATTGGTTTCTTATTGTTCCTTAGCCTTTTATTCCTATAAGGTATGTACCTCTCATAATTAGATGTTACTATGCTTTTAAAAATCTCCCATTTTATGGTTGTATTTTTATTTTTGAGGACTTTGTCCCAGTTAGTTAGGCCTATGGCCTCGCTTAGTTGGCTAAATTTTGCTTTTTTGAAGTTTGGTATTTTTGTTCCTCCCTTTAGAAACTCTTGTTTGAAGGATAATTGGAAGGTTATAACTTTATGGTCACTATTTCCCAGGTGTCCGCCAACCTGCACATCTGTTGTTCTATCAGGTCTATTGGTTAATACTAAGTCCAGTATGGGCGTCCCTCTAGTGGGGTCCTGAACCAGTTGGAAAAGGAAATTGTCTTTGGCTATTGCCAAGAACCTGTTTCCTTTTTGGGATGTACAGCTTTCAGTTTCCCAGTCTATATCTGGGTAGTTGAAGTCCCCCAACTACCAGTAGGGATGCAGATTTCTATAGTTGGGGCAAAAATTGGTTTTATACTGCTTATTATATTTTCCACCAATGCCATACTACCCCCCTCCCGTTATTGTGCCTGCTACCGCCTATAATATAGTGCATCACTGCCATATCCCCCTTTTCCCCTTGAACTGTGTCTGGTACTGCTGCCTGCTACTGCTTATTATATACTGCGGCAATACCATACCCACCACCCCAGTATTGTGCCTGCTACTGCCTATAATACAGTGCATCACTACCATACCCCTTCCCCTCAATGCCCCCATGAACTGTCCCTTCTACTGGTGCGGCTGTTGCCCCAGGCTTCCAGACTTCCCTCATCCATTAACTTTTTTCTCAAGCTGTCTTCTGCTTGACTTACTTTCTGGGCGCTCATTGTCACTGTGGAATCTTCAAGCAGCGCTGGAGACTGCAGTCACTCCTATGTTTTTATTTTTCTGCCAATATAGATGTCTAAGGATTTGGCTTTTTTAGGACAGGCTGTACTTTCTATCAGTACCATTTTGGGAGTACGTAAGACTATTTGATTACTTGATATTAGGTTTTTGGGGAGGCAAAGTGACAAAAAATGCTGTTTTGGCACAGTTTTTATCTTTTGCCGTTCACCTGATGGGGTAGATCATGTGATATTTTATAGAGCTGGTCATTATGGATTCCTCAATACCAAATAGGTAATTTTTTTTTCAGTTTTACACAATAAAAGCATTTTTGAAAGAAAAAAAATCATGTTTTTGTGTTGCTGTTTTCTTAGAGCAACTTGTTTTTCACAGGATGAGGTGATGTTTTCATTGGTACCTTTTTGGGGTACATACTTTTTCTTTCTCCCCATAGTTTTTTTTCTTGTTCTTTACCCTTTTATTCCCATAATGTATGTACCTCAATTAGAGTTTAGGATAGTTAAAAAAATTACCCATTTTGTGGCTGCATTTTTATTTTTAAGGACATTGTCCCAGTCAATGAGTGTTTATCTTACGTGTAATGTTTACAAACAACGTATATGTTAACCCCTTAAGGACCCGTGCCGTACATGTATGGCGCTGGTGGACGTGACTTAAGGACCAGCGCCATAGCTGTATGGTGTGCTGATTGGGCGGGTGCAGAAGCTGCGCCCACCCGATCAGCAGCACGAAATCCGGCAGTCACTGATAGCCTAGACCCCTGCTCTATGCGCGGCATTGGTGAAACCACTGATGCCAGCGTATTAACACTCACACTGCCGCGGTCAGCGCTGACCGTGGCACATGCAGGATCATGCCGGGTGCAGGGTGGCTATCGGTTCACCGCGCTGTGGTGATGGGGACGCGATGGCAGGGAAGGCAGCCCGATGCATTCCTTAAGCATCGTGGCTGCCTTCCGTGACAGCCTGTGAGATCCAGCCCCTTAGATCTTACAGGCAAGCTGGCTGAAGTGTATTACAGTGTGTAATACACTTACAGCCAATGCATCACCATACAGAAGTCCCTTATTATCACCCTTGTTGTTCGACGGGTTTTTAATTGGTCTTCTTTTTAACAGAGATGGCTTCCCCTAGAGACTCGGATCAGCAGCGGAAGTCCGGGGCCAAGAGAAAACATCTGGCCTGCTATGACTGTAACACACCCTTGGACGACAACTGCCCTTACTCCAGGTGTGAAAGTTGTCATTCACGTACTACCACTGAACCAACTACTGTATGCAAGAGATGTTCCAGTGGACGAAGACCTACGTGGACGACTCTATAAAGGGAGTAGTTCGTCTGCTGCCCCTGCCGTTACGCCTCTAGATTTTCCCGTACCCCTCCCCCAGGTCTTTTCCACTTCAAACACGTTTGGGCCCAGGAAATCAGACTCCTGGGTTCAAGGTATAGTCTCTGCCAGTTATCGGATAGACTTCGTGTCTCTCCCCCCAGTTTGGCGCTCTTCCCTTGGGGATCTCTTCTGCCCCTCTTATCTTCTCCAAGGTGGTGGTGTTGGTGGTGGCAGCTCTGAGACTTCAGGGACTGACCATTGTTCCTTATTTGGACGATTGGCTTCTCCTAGCCTCTTCAGTTCCAATACTTTCCCACCATCTTCATGTCGCAATCTCCTTTCTTCTCCGCCTAGGCTGGTTTATCTTTTTTATTGAGGGCCAGTAAAGGGATAGGCCCCCTACCCAGGGTCAGGTATCCGGACGGGGTCGCCCCTTTCCGGGCGGGTAGCTCTGTGTAGACAGGCAGGGAGCAATTAGCCCCATCCCACTCCTACCAGGGCTTCCTAGGGTTTATCATCTCCCTTCCTCGACCCCCTCCGTGCCATCTGCCTTCCCTACCATCCACATAGGACCCCTCATCTGTACTAGAGGACGGCATCTGCCATCCTGCACATCATTTGTGTATCGGGGAACCTGTGCTGTGATTTACATTGTGGTGAGCTCGTTCCATTTATTACTGTGCACGGTTTAATGGAAGCTTCACAATAATTATTTGTTTGTCTGTTTATGTTGATGCGCTATTTTTTACCATTATTTAGTAAAAGTTACGTTTTAATGTCTCCCATTGCCTCGGTTTAATCCGCGGTTATCTGTTTTTGGTTTATCAACTGGCAGAAGTCGAACGTGAGCCCATCGACTTCAATCCACTATTTAGGATTCGTGGTCGACTCTGTGGAGATGTCCCTCCAGTGGACTCCAGAAAGGAAAACGCGGATTCAGGACCTGGCAAGGTTCCTTTCTGTACCACGTCGAGTCTCAATTCGGACTCTCATGAAGATGTTGGGGCTCATGTCAGCGGCTGCGGATGCAGTCCCTTGGGCTTTATGACACCTCTGTCCTCTACAATCGGAGGTCTCAAACAAATGGAACGGCAGCCCCGCGGTGCTAGATTCCCTGTGCTCCCTATCCAAACAAACCCGGTATTCCCTCAGATGGTGGTTCCATCTGACAGCGGGAAAGCTCTATGACCCAACCAGATTGGCTCATATTGACGACAGACGCGTCCCTTGTAGGCTCGGGCACCCATCTAGACGGATCCCGGTTCGGGGATCTTGGTCACCTCAGGAGCGGCATCTTTCCTCGAATCTCCGCGAGATGCACGCTATCCGGCTAGCCCTCCTTCACTTCGCCCCTCAGATCCGGGGCAAGGCAGTGAAAGTCCAGTCAAACAACATGACTGCGGTGCGCCTATATAAACAAGCATGGAGGCACAAGATCCTTACCCCTTCTTTCAGAGATTGAGGTAATTCTGCAGTGGGCAGAGCTGAACCTATCCCATCTATCTGCCACTCACATCCGAGGCTCCCTCAACATCATTGCGGATCGCCTAAGTCGCGGCTTACCGACCATGCAGTGGTCACTGCATCCGGAGATCTTCAGGCAGTTAGTCCACAGATGGGGCATGCCAGAGGTGGATCTCATGGCAACCAGGTTCAACGCCAAGGTGCAGAGGTTCTGCTCCCTTTACAGGAGCACAACCCCTGGCGATAGACGCTCTGGCGATACCGTGGAGGTTCAGGCTGGCTTACATCTTCCATCTCTTTTCCATGATACTGAGGGTATTGACGAAGATCCGTCAGGATCAGGCCTCGGTAATAGCCATCATACCGTTTTGGCCCAGAAGATCCTGGTTTACCCAGCTCATTCAGATGAGTCGGAGACAATACTGGAGACTCCCCCGGAGCAGACCCTGGTGTCGTGGGACACTCACCTCTGCCCAGATCTGCAGAGATTCAACCTGACAGCCTGGAGGTTGATCAGTCCCTTCCCAACGTAGAAGGGCTTTCTGAGTTGGTCCTGAGAACTTTGTTGCATTCCAGAGCGGAGTCCACGAAGAAGGCTTACTCTAAAATCTCAAGAATCTTCACATCATGGTGTCATTCCAATCAGGTGGCGTCTGCAGATCCGCCCCTATCTGCGATATTACAATTTCTAGATAAATAGATAAAGGTCTCTCCCCAGCTACCTTGAAAGTTCAGATCTTTGCCATTTCGGGCCTGCCTCAGCAGACCGTACTCTCGGGACCCGCTCATCAAACGCTTCCTTAAGGGGGCTGAAAGACTAAAGCCTACAATACTGAAGCCCATTCCTCAGTGGGATCTATCAGTAGTTCTGAGGGGGTTAGCATCTCCCCCTTTGAACCATTGGAGGAGGTAAAATTTAAATCTCTAACCTTAAAGTTAGTCTTCCTTCTGGCTGTAGCCTCAGCTAAAAGGGTATCCGAGTTGCAAGCTTTTTCTGCAAAGCACCCTTACATCATTTTTTTGCAGGACAGGGTTCTCCTGAAGTTCTTACCTTACTTCAGGCCGAAAGTGTTAACCTTCCAAAATATTAACCAGGTAATTTCCTTACCGGTTTTGTTTTCTGCCTCCTCCTCGGATACTCCGACCAGACATCCACTGGATATCTCGAGATGTCTCCAGGTCTATGTGGATAGATCTAAGGAGTTCAGGATAGACGAGAACCTCTTCATCCTGTTTGCTGGTAAGTCTAAAGGCTGCAAAGCGTCTAAATCTACCATTAGTTGCTGGATCAGGGAAGCCATTAGAGAGGCCTTTGTCTCCCAATCTCTAGATCCTCCGGAGTTTGTCAGAGCCTATTCTACTAGGGCCGTCTCAACCTCTGTTGCGGAGAGAAGACTCCTCCCCTTAGAGTTGATCTGTAAGGCGGCTTCCTGGAGCTCTGAATTTACCTTCATCTCCCATTATAGGATAGATGCAAGAGTGGCAGAGTTTTCGGCTTTTGGGCAGACGATTCTCAGTTCGCCAATTACGCCATGGGTGGCGTAACCTGATTCGCCATTTACGTCATGGGTGTACTGTAACGCAATCGGCGCAGGCGCACTGAGGACGGAACCGGCGTCCTTCACTCAGTACGCCTGCGCCGATTGAAGAATGTTACGGCGCAGGCGCAGGACTTAATGAGAAGACAGGGCCAGCGGCAGGAGAGCGCTGGCTGGACCTGTCTATAAAGAGGAGAGGGGGCGTGTCGGCAACTGGAGGATGCGGAGGCTACCAGCAAGTTACCGCCCAACTTGCTGGTAGTGAAGATATTTGCATATAATAAAAGTTAGAATTTTAAAAGAACGAAATCACAGGGGAATGTAAGAAAAGTATGTTTGAGATCAGCTGACATTAGCAAATAGCTAATGTCAGCTGATGAAAAATGCATTTTGGGGGTGACAGAAGCCCTTTAATATACTCACGTGTACACTTTAAAAAACCAGCACATCAATCATCACCAAACCTGGGTTTCACACATGGCCGGTGCTATATAGAGAATGCCTATTCTTGTCCGCAACCACGGACAAGAATAGGACATGCTCTATATTTTTGCGGGGCCACGGAGCGGAACAACGGATGCAGACAGCACAAAATTGCGGAACGAGTGCGGATCCATTTATACTGGTCGTGTGAATGCTCCCTTACTCAGTGTCCCTCTTTTTATGCCCTCCCCTTCCCATTTCCTATTCATTTCATAATAAAATTCTCCTGCTTCCTATTTTACACAATGTAATACCCAAAATACAATCACAATTCAGAAAATTATGGCTTTGCACACTTTCTATTATTCACTTGCTTTTCGAATTTCTTCTCTTAATCAGAGGGTGGGATACCCATCTACGTCATACACTGACATGTATCGGAATTTCAGAGGCTCGATTCAATTCCCTCCACTCTACATTTTTTTTTTGTTGGGGGAGGGGGTTCATTGAAAACCAATTATCCACCTGAAATCCCCCTTCTAATATCTTCATTGCGTTCCTACTTTCATTTTATTATATTAGGCATGGTTTTAAGTCAAACTCGATGTCTAGACTGTTTGGTTACCACTATTATTGAGTGAATTGAGCTCGGATCAGGGATTCAAGTCGATTAGTGAAACACTTCGGTTTTAATTCTGACTCTGCGTACAACATTAAAATGTACTGGCTTCGTAAATCGGTAATCAGATCTGAGTCTTTAAAAACATTTTAAAATAGCAATCCGAAATCGGCTTTGGTATCCCTTTAAATGATTGACATTATACCCGCGGTTGCTCAATCTGATCCTGATGTGTTCACATTTCCTTCAAATGCAGTCTCTTCACTGGAAACTCTTCTTGCCCTAACAAATTCCCCATGTGTGGGTTTTGATGGGTCTACAAAAGCCTCTAATAAGCACTCGTCACCAGACAGGCCCTTATCAATTGGGCATTTAAAAGATGACTAGCAAATGGAAGTTGGTGAGTGTTTCTACAGAATTGGGGTGTAATAAGTACAATAATGCCCTCAGGCCTTATTAAAGGCATGAAGGAATAATAGGATAATGAGTGCTACACCTGGCCAGTCAAATACGCTGAGAGGCTGATGGAAAAGCTCCTGGTTCTCTTTGGAATATTTGGGTGCAGTCGGATAAAGCCTGCATGTCAGTCTACTTGGTATATCTGATGTGTCTGTAGAGCAAAAGCACCTGGGTGAGCACAACTGGCTGATGTGAATGTGGCATGGGGATGGGGAAAGGTGGATTGTGCAGAATGACAGATTTTACTGTCATTACTGGTGAACTTCCCAGAGTGGCGATAAAGCCCCATTGAGCTTCTGGGAGGAAGATTAAGCCCACTGTGGGGCAATTTAGCCCACTACCGAGTCCTTGAGTGCCAGGCAGAAAGTTGGGCATCCCGGCCAATGGTCTTCAAATAAATTGACACAGTACCAAAAATGGTGGTAAGCTTATTTAATGTTTGCAAAACCCATTTAAACCCAGTTTAAACCCCTTGCCCAACAAGGGTGGTCCCTGCTGGGATGGACCGGCAGCTTGTCTCCTGCTTTTTCTTTTTCTTTCCTGCTTTCTGCGAACTCTAGGAACCAAGATCCAGGCATTGGTAAAACCGCAGTTAGGAACCCGAGGCTGCGAAACTCTGGCCTAGACACAGCGTCTGCTGATGCTCCATAAGGGAGGGATTTAAGTCTTCCTGCTTCGATGGCAAAATAGAACCTACCTTAGCTCTTGGAGCTTGCATTAAAAATCTGTGCATCAGCAACCATGTACCCTCCCGCACAGTGCCACTCCATGGTCCAATCACCACCCACTCGGGGACACTGGGAAAAGGGCCAGTGGTTCCAGGAGTTCTGGTCCGGGCTGGAATTTTGGTCTGGGTTCAGTGACCGCCAGGTTCCCATTAAATTTCCAGAAGAAAATTGCAGCGACTGCGCAGACGGTATATATTGATGACCTATCCTCAGGACACTGGCACCCGTCACCCCAGCCAATCAGCGGTTTGAAGAGGAGGAATGCCTCTTCTTCATTACACTAGACGTCGTCTCCCTTGCAGTGGCAGCATTCAAGTAAAGGGAGCGAGTACTTGTGATTACACTGCACTTCTGAGACCATGGCATTCTAATGAAGAGGAAGTAGCGCTCGCCTAGAGTGCCACCTCCTCTTCAAACAGCTGATCGAACAGGTTGCCTGGGGTCGAACTCCCGCCGATCAGATATCGATGACCTATCCTGAGGAACAGTCATCAATTTATACCGCCTGCACGACCCTTTAAGCTCCATGAAGGAAGATGAAGCCACCCACTTGGCATGGCTGACCTGAGGTCCACACAACAAGAGAATGGGAGGTCAGTACCTGGGGCCATGGAACTGTGGTCAGGGCACAGTAAGCGGCCATGTCGGTTCAACTACCAGGGTTGAAGATTATGCACTCAGCTGGAAAATGAAGCCACAGGCTCACAGTGTTAGGCGCCTTGAGGACTACAGCCACCCTCACTTCCTCAGTCACCTCTCCTACCCTCTCCTCTCTCCTCACCTGGTGCCTTTCTTATGAGCCGGGGCGCTGCACATCAACTTTATCATGACACGAGTTCCTTTTTGATAAATTTGTCATTGCTGAAAAGCTTGTCATCTCTGCTCCATCCTCTTGCTGCACAGGTTTAAAAACGCACCCCTGGATATCTGGCTTTGTCGCTATGCAATATTTAATAGACCCTCACTCCCAAGCAATACCACCCAAACCAAAGATGATGAAAGAAATGCACAAAACACTTAAATTGGGTGTTAAATAGAGAGAATTTATTTAACATCAAATGACTGTATTTTTATTCAGTGCCTCCAATTTATTCTCAGGCCAATCGCTATGAATAGGGCACTGAACATGGCACACCCCGACTCACAAAGAGTCACCCCCAGCACTCAGGAGAGGAAAACCCCTGTGGAGGAAACCTCTAGGGAACCATGGCTGGAGAGTTGCCCTTCCCTTGGGCTTAGAAGGTTAATGCCAAAATGGAACAAGATATTTTATCAGAAGGTGTACATTATCAATGAGACATGATAGAAATTCATTATAGATATGACAGAAAGGACATTAAATAGTCATATAGGTGAAAGAGTTAAAGAAACAGATTAGTAAGCAGTTACACAATATTAAACACTCTGTGCGAGCCTCTTACGGAGATAGCCAAATTCGACCACTCCTGGCCTTACACATAAAGGTTCAGCAGCTGGCGCTGGATGTGAGGGAGATCTGGCTGCAGCATCTGTCACCCCATTGATGGCTAGGGCTAATTTGGATGATCTGGCTGGCTAGGTGGATTGGGCTGATCTGACTGGCTAGGTGGATTGGGCTGATCTGGCTGGCTAGGTGATAGGGCTGATCTGGCTGGCTAGGCCAATAGGGCTGATCTGGTTGGCTAGGCGGGCGTCCCCTTCCTCCCTCTACAGATGGTGAAGCTCCAGGTCTCCAAACACATCAAGCATGGCTCTGCATATGGCCGTTTGTCCTTCTGTTATGGAACCTTCGTCTGTGGGTTCTTTATGTCATAGACTTATGCATCTATGACATCAGCAGAACAGTTACCATAGTTACTACAGGGGCTTATTACTGATACCTACCTCATTCACTATAACTATGAAGTCAGGCACAGTGGTCCCAAGTATTAACCCTTTCTTGACTGACTGCAGACTCTACAATGTACTTGTCACTAGCAAGGCCCCTAATCCCTGTGGCATTTAAAAGCTACCCTAACAATAGTAAGTTAGTGGGTGTAATGACAGTTTTGAGGTGTAATATGCACATTCATGCCCTCAAGTCCATTTGCTACAGCTGAATTTACACAGATTCCAGTGGACTTTCTTTTCAAAACTAATAGGAATTAGCATTGGCGTAGAGATGAATTAACTGTATATGGAATAGATGTGAGCTCAGCCTAATCTATAGCTAATTATACTGACTCTCTGATTTTCCTATATGGGGGATTTTCTATTCCAGAAAAGCAGAGAATAGATGCCATCTAATCCCTCCTTGCGCCTATAATCAAGCAGTTTTATTGACGCCACAACCCAGACATTCACCATTGTCTGGATCCCAGCATCATATTAGTAGCACCAAACACACAGACATCAGTACAGTCTCCATGTTACACTGTCCTGCTATCTATACCGGACACATCTTTCCCATAAAACCTGTGGAACGCTTCTCTAGCGATACCTGTTACATGCTTCAGTAATGGCCACTATCACTAGAAAGGATGATCTGATAGACTTCTGACACATGGACGAGGTTTCCATCAGAACAGACATTTTCTCCCACTGACTGTGGCAATAAACCATCATCCTCTATTAGTTTTATAGAACAGAGCAGTATCACAAACTGGGTGAATTTGGGCTCCTGCCTAGAGCCACAAGGTTCAGGGGCAGCAGTGAAGTAGGTGTAGGGGATGGAGTTTTTCCTCTTTATAGTGATTTGCTTCTCCACAAGAGCTCGTTCATTACACCTGTTCACATATGAGACCAGTGTGTGGTTTTTGGCTGCATTTTATTTTGACCTCTTAAGGACATATGATGTACCGGTACGTAATGTGTACTACTGATCAAGGCTGCTTGTGCCGCCTCCTTTCTAAAGATCATTGGTGGAGTAGTGGGTATACATTACTGACACTCTGGTATAAACGGCTGACATCTGTGCTGTGATGTCAGCCGTTTAACCCCATCCATGTGCGGTCCATACGGACCGCTGTATGGAAGGGGTTAACAGGGAGGGAGCTCCCCTCCCCATCACCAGCTGCTCCCCTCCCCATCACCCGCTGCTCTGTTGTGGCAGCGGGTGATGGTTACCATGGCAACATGATGCCTTTACAGGCGTCCTGCTTGCCATGGTATCGGTAAGTCTGATCTGACTTCTGCTAAAAGCAGAAGTCTGATCAGACTGTGTAAAGTAAAAAAATACAGTACAGTACACTATATAGTGTACTGTACTGTATTATACAGACATCAGACCCACTGGATCTTCAAGAACCAAGTGGTTCTGGGTCAAAAAATGTAAAAAAAAGGGAAAAGTAAAAAAACACATTTATCACTGAATAAAAATGTAAAAAATAAAATACACTACACATATTAGGTATTGCCGCATCTGTAAAATCCTGCTCTATAAAAATTATCACATGACCTAACCCCTCAGGTTAACACCATAAATTTTTTTTTAAAAGTGGTGTAAAAAAGCCATTTTTTGTCACCTTAAATCACAAAAAGTGTAATACCAAGCGATCAAAAAGGCAACTGCCTCCCAAAAGAGTAGCAGTCGAACCGCCATCTCATCCCGTAAAAAATAAGCCCCTATATAGCACAATCGCCCGAAAAAAAATATATATATTTATGGCTCTCAGACTATGGAAACACTAAAACATGAATTATTTTTTTCTAAAATGCTGTTATTGTGTTAAAGTAAAATAAATAAAAAAAATATACATATTAGATATCGCCGTGTCCGTAAAAACCTGCTCTATAAAAATATCACATGATCTAACCCCTCAGGTAAATAGCGTAAAAAGAAATTAAATAAAAACAGTGTAGAAAGAAAACATTTTTGTCCCCTCACATCACAAAAAGTGTAATAGCAAGCGATCAAAAAGTTATATGCCTCCCAATATAGCGCCAATCAAACCGTCATCTCATACCTCAAAAAATGATACCCTAAAAAGGACAATTGCCCAACAAAATAAAAAAATATGGCTCTCAGACTATGGAGACATTAAAACATGATTTTTTTTTGTTTCAAAAACGATATTATTGTGTAAAGCTTAAATAAATAAATAAAAAGTATACATATTATGTATTGCCGCGTCCGTAACAACCTTTTCTATAAAAATAACACATGACCTAACCCCTCAGGTGAACACAGCAAAAAAAATATATATATAAATATTTGTCACCTTAGATCACAAAAAGTGTAATAGCAAGCGACCAAAATGTCATATGCACCCCAAGATAGTGCCAATCAAACCAACATCTCATCCCGCAAAAGATGAGCCCCTACTTAAGACAGTGGCCCAAAAAATAAAAATAAAAATATGGCTTTCAGAATGTAGAGACACTAAAAAATCATTTTTTTCAAAAAGGCTTTAGTATGTAAAAAAAATGTCATATTTGGTATTTTTGCATCCGTAACTACCTGCTCTACAGAAATGGCACACAATCTAACCTGTCAGATCAACGATGTAAATAACAAAAAATAAAAACTGTCCCAAAACAGCTATTTTTTTGCAAATTTTCCATTTTAATCCATTTTCCAGTAACAAAGCAAGGGTTAACAGCCAAACAAAACTTTATATTTATTGCCCTGATTCTGCAGATTGCAGAAACACCCCATATGTGGTTGTAAACTGCTGTATGGCCACACGGCAGGGCACAGAAAGAAAGGAACGCCATATGGTTTTTGGAAGGCAGATTTTGCTGGACTGGGTTTTTGACACCATGTCCAAAAAAGTGACTCCATCTAAAAAAATACACTCCTCAAGATATTCAAAACTGATTTTACAAACTTTGTTCACCCTTTAGATGTTCCACAATATTTATTGGCAAATGGAGATAAAATTTCAGCATTTCTATTTTTTGTTACCTTGCCTCAAAAAAGTGTAATATAGAGCAACTAAAAATCATATTTACCCTAAAATAGTACCAACAAAACTGCCACCTTATCCCGTAGTTTCCCAAATGGAGTCACTTTTTGGAGTTTCTACTGTAGGGGTGCATCAGGGGCTTCAAATGGGACATGGTATCTAAAACCAGTCCAGCAAAATCTGCCTTCCAAAAACAATATGGCGTTCCCTTCATTCTATGCCCTGCCTTTTGGCCATACAGCAGTTCACGACCACGTATGGGGTTTTTTCTGCAAACTACAGAATCAGGGCAATATGTGCTAATGTGTGTTCTCTAATGTACTTCATGTCACCTCCTAATAATGTGCATATTTATTCATGTAACTGTTTATGTTCATGCAATTACCTGGTCCACCAGCAGATGGCGGCAACATTGGCAGAGGTAGGATCTCTGGAGAGTAACCTTCTTGTTCCTCCCAGCCCTCTTTAGAAAAGGAGGGGTTTAGTTAGTAAGTAAGTCAGTGTCTAGTCTAACCTCCGTGGGAGAGGTTGTGAGTAGGCCAGCAGAGCACTGTCTGCTCTGCTAGGCCCAGAGGCCCAGCCTCTGAAGTCTACATGGTTGCATGACCCCTCCTGGGCTTGCATTACCTCCCCAGCTAACAGAGCTTGAAGCCAGGACAAGAGTTACTAGGATTACAAGTAAGAAACAGACTACAGCTAATCTAAGTTCCAGCAGAAGAGGAAGAGTTTCCTATTTAACCAGCCAAGCATAGCAGAACTGAGAGAGAGCTACCGCATTGCAGAGCTGAGATTGTTTCAGAAGTGTTTGTCTGCCAAAGTTAAGCCAATACCTGCTGATGACCAAGATATCGTTTGGAAGCTGTTTGGATTACCAGTTTATGCTAAGTAAAAGCAACTGTTCAACGTTACTACAAAGTCTGGACCCCTACACCTTTTCACTGCTTCGGACCACACCACGCCTGAGATCCTACCGTATTCAGGTAGAAACACAGTGACACGTGTATATAACATCTACTGTAGGCCACCCAGCACCACTCTGGCAATCCTACCCGGGTACCAACATTACTATCTAAAAGGGGACTATATGTCCTTGCTGCTTAAAGGCTGCAGGTATCACGTTTACTTGCTCTATAAGAGGGACATATTTTGTAGAAAGCTCCTAAGGGGCAAGGGATACCCCAGATGCGGCCTTGTGGGACGTCGCACATCGTTTTTTTGTTATTCCATTGTAACAATGCCTATCTTTGTCCGCAAAACAGACAAGAATAGGATGTTTTATTTTTTTGCGGGGCTATGGAACAGATGCGGACAGGACACTGTGTGCTATCAGTATTTTTGCGGACCCATTGAAATGAATGGGTCCACATTCTATCACCCCCAAAAAACAGAACGGACATGTAAACAAAAAACATTTGTGTGAATGAGGCCTAAATCTTTGTAATGAGGGAAGTGTATCATCTGGGACAACCCTACCAGTCTTTGTGTTTGGTTTAATAGTGTAAGTTCTGGTAACAGTTGCTCTTTAAAATGATGGTTAGACATAGGATCTTCACTGAACACACATATTACTTGTATTATATAGCAGGGGTCAAATCCTGGGAAAAAAAGTGTGGGAACTCCGTGTAACGTCACGGCGCGCGGCGTACGAAAAGGGCAGGGGAGGTCAGGAGGAGTAGCAAGCACCATATTTTCCGCCCTATAAGATGCACCTAGGTTTTAGAGGGGGACAATAAGAAAAAAATATTTTTTATTACACCTCAGGTCAGACCACCAATCAGACCCCCAATGTTAATCAGACCTCAGCTAACAGCCCCCAAAGATGCCCAATGTTAATAAGACCCCAATAAGATCTCAGATCACGCCTCAGCTCAGACCCCAATATGAATGACCCCCAATCAGACCTCAGATAAGACCTCTCCACCAGCCCCCAGTGCCTCTCCACCAGCCCCATTAGCCCCCAGTGCCTCTCCACCAGCCCCATCAGCACCTAGTGCCTCTCCACCAGCCCCATCAGCACCTAGTGCCTCTCCACCAGCCCCCGGTGCCTCCCCACCAGCCCCCAGTGCCTCTCCATCAGCCCCCAGTGCCCCCTCCATCAGCCCCCAGTGCCCCCTCCATCAGCCCCCAGTGACCCCTCCATCAGCCCCCAGTGACCCCTCCATCAGCCACCAGTGACCCCTCCATCAGCCACCAGTGACCCCTCCATCAGCCACCAGTACCCCCTCCATCAGCCACCAGTGCCCCCTCCATCAGCCCCCAGTGCCTCTCAACAGCCCCCAGTGCCTCTCAACAGCCCCCAGTGCCCCCTCCATTAACCCCAAATCAGTGCCTCTCACCAGCCATAAAATATAAAACAAAAAAAACACTTACCCTCCCCTGCTCCTGGCCGCCGCTCCTCTCTTCCTGGTTCTTGGCTGTGCTGTGAAGGCTGCGCACAGCATGAGGTGACAAAGCGCCTCATGCCTGTGCGCAGCCCTGACAGCCGACTGCCGAGAACCAGGAAGCGGTGAGTACAAAGTCTTCACCACTTCCTGGTCATTTTGCACTGAAAGGGAAGGCGTTCCCGCTGTGAAAAAGTGAAGGAACGCCGTTCCCACCTCGTTCCCCTGGATTCGAGCCCTGTTATATAGCCCAGAACATTGTCTTCTCACCCCTGGAATTTTCCTTTAAAAGTAATATTGCTTGTCTATACCAATAAAGAAGTTGTCCAAGTAATTTTGGCGCATGCTCAGTTATACCCTCTCCTCCCTCGTGTTTTTCTGGCCAGCGGTGGGGGTGTGGCTTCACTGGGTGGGGCAGGGCTTCACGTGGTTTAGAGACGTGTTTGGGGCATTGTGGACGTGGTTTGGGACGTGGCCGGTGAGGTTTGGCTTTCTAGGGTGAAACCAGTGGCCACCCTAGCTGGGATAGATTGACCTCCACTGCAACAGTGGCTGCTGTGCGCCACTGTTCCCCTGCTTATCGCCGCGGTCCCGGGCACCGTGTTCAGTGGTGATCTGCTGCCAGTGCTTCTCCATTCACCGCTGCAGTCCTGGTCTCTGTCCTTGCAGGTACTGTTTGTTCTGGGATCAGCTCCACAATTTCCTTTCAGCCCTGGCCACAGCATGCTTTCTGCTTGTTCACTGCAGCACTTCCTTAAGGGCTGGTGTGCGTCATTTGCTTTATGGGTTAGATCATGTGACCTTGCTGACCAATCCTAGCCATCCTGCACATATATAAGTGGCTCAGCCCCCTTCCCAGATACCTCAGCGTCAAGGTCCTTGTGTCCTACTAAGGTTGCTGATATCTCTGCGTGGGTTTCTGGACTCCACTATCTGTTTGATCCCTGCCTGCTTGCCTTTACTCTCCTGTTACCGACCCTGATTGCCTGACCTGTGCCGCCTGCCCTATTGCTTGTTTGACTTAACCTTGGCCCCATCCTTCGGTCCTGCACTGTTGCTCCTGGTTATGACTCAACCTGCTGACTACGTCTGTACCTCTAGTACCCTGCTCAGGTACCTCCTGTTCCGCCTGGTTCAGCTGCCTTGTGTGCCTATCTCCTCAAGAGGCAGCGACCTGATGTTCCCCTCGGGAAAGTCTATCCCCACCATCAGGGCTACTGTGAAGATTGAGGGGTTCACTTAGACAACACCCTTAGAGGAGGTAGGACACGGGGCACAGTGGGTTCACACCTGCCGGTTTGTGATATCTACGAACCAAGATCCAGGCATTGGTAACTGTGCAGTTTGGAACCTGAGGCTGGGAAACTCTGGCCTGGGTACAGTGTCCGTTGATGCTCCATAAGGGAGGAATTTGAGCGCTCCTCCTTCGGTGGCTAAATACAACCTTACGCATCAGCAACCATATAACCATCTATGGAAAGACTGTTGACGGACACACTGTTGACGGACACAGTGCCACTCTGCGGAAGATAGAGCAGCCTGCTCGGCGTGGCTTACCTCTGTTAAGTTGGAGCTTCCATACCCCCAGGACCTGAATTCCACGCAACAAGAGAATAGGAGGTCAGTACCTAGGGCCATGGAACTTTGGTCAGGGCACAGTAAGCGGCCATGTCCGTTCAACTACCAGGGTTGAAGATTATGCACTCAGCTGGAAATTGAAGCCACAGGCTCACAGTGTTAGGCGCCTTGAGGACTACAGCCACCCTCACTTCCTCAGTCACCGCTCCTACCCTCTCCTCTCACCTCACCTGGTGCCTTTCTTATGAACCGGGGCGCTGCACATCAACTTTATCATGACACGAGTTCCTTTTTGATAAATTTGTCATTGCTGTAAAGCTTGTCATCTCTGCTCCATCTTCTTGCTGCACAGGTTTAAAAACGCACCCCTGGATATCTGGCTTTGTCGCTATGCAATATTTAATAGACCCTCACTCCCAAGCGATACCACCCAAACCAAAGATGATGAAAGAAATGCACAAAACACTTAAATTGGGTGTTAAATAGAGAGAATTTATTTAACATCAAATGACTGTATTTTTATTCAGTGCCTCCAATTTATTCTCAGGCCAATTGCTATGAATAGGGCACTGAACATGGCACACCCCCGACTCACAAAGAGTCACGCCCCAGCACTCAGTAGAGGAAAACCCCCTGTGGAGGAAACCTCTAGGGAACCATGGCTGGAGAGTTGCCCTTCCCTTGGGCTTAGAAGGTTAATGCCAAAATGGTGTACATTTTCAATGAGACATGATATAAATGCATTATAGATATGACAGAAAGGACATTAAATAGTCATATAGGCGAAAGAGTTAAAGAAACAGATTAGTAAGCAGTTACACAATATTAAATACTCTGTGCGAGCCTCTTACGGAGATAGCCAAATTCGACCACTCCTGGCCTTACACATAAGGTTCAGCAGCTGGCGCTGGATGTGAGGGAGATCTGGCTGCAGCATCTGTCACCCCATTGATGGCTAGGGCTAATTTAGATGATCTGGCTGGCTAGGCGGATAGGGCTGATCTGGCTGGCTAGGTGGATTGGGCTGATCTGACTGGCTAGGCGATAGGGCTGATCTGGCTGGCTAGGCCAATAGGGCTGATCTGGTTGGCTAGGCGGGCGTCCCTTCCTCCCTCTACAGATGGTGAAGCTCCAGGTCTCCAGACACATCAAGCATGGCTCTGCATATGGCCGTTTGTCCTTCTGTTAAGGAACCTTCGTCTGTGGGTTCTTTATGTCATAGACTTATGCATCTATGACATCAGCAGAACAGTTACCATAGTTACTACAGGGGCTTATTACTGATACCTACCTCATTCACTTTAACTATGAAGTCAGCCACAGTGGTCCCAAGTATTAACCCTTTCTTGACTGACTGCAGACTCTACAATGTACTTGTCACTAGCAAGGCCCCTAATCACTATGGCATTTAAAAGCTGCCCTAACAATAGTAATGCAGCATACGGGTAGGTTACCCGACACTGCTATATTTTAATGTGTATCTCCCTTTAACCAAATTTCTCTTTATTAAGAAAAAGCATAGACATAGTGCGCCAAGCATGGCCGTGTACATAGTGAATTCTACATATAGAGCAACAATCAGCATAAACACAAGGTACACTGGTGCAGTATAGTGCTGTGTGCACTAAGGAACAAATCCGTGCAGGAATGGGGTACAAAACAGGGGGTGGGAAAGAGGGGAAGGAAAGTCGGGTGGAGGGAGGGGTATAGTCTGCTACATTTCAGTCAGGTGAATTTCCTATAAGCTTTCCACGGTAACCATAATTTCAAGAATCGTGGCCGGGAAGCAGTGGCGGATTAACATAGGGGCGTTCGGGTCGGCAGCCCCGGGCCCGGCATCACTGGGGGGCCCAATGCCGACCCGAGCGCCCACATACTGCGGCGGGGCACAGGAGCGCATAGTTCCCTGCCCCGCCGCCGATCAACACCATAGGCTTCAGGCCTAGTAGGCCTGAGGCCTATGTGGTAGTATATTCCCGGTGCAGGCGTGCGTGATGACATCATCACGTGCCTGCGCCGGGACGCAGGACAATGAGGATTGCGCGCCTGCGGCCTGCCTCACCATCCCGAACCCAGGTAAGTATTAGCTTTTAGTTGTTGTTTTTTTCTGTGTGTGCCTTTGGGGGCCAGAGGAGGACATGGGGGCAGTGTGGGGCGCAGTATAGGTGCAGATTATTACATGGGGGCAAATAATTTCATTGGGAGCAGATTATTACATGGGGGCAAATTACTTCATAGGGGTGCAGTGTGGGGGCAAATTACTTCATGGGGGCAGTGTGGGGGCAAATTACTTTATGGGGGCAGTGTGACGACAAATTACTTCATGGGGGCAGTGTGGGGGAAAATTACTTCATGGGGGCAGTGTGGGGCAAATATTTTCATGGGAGGGCAGTGTGGAGGCGAATTACTTTATGGGAGCAGTGTGGAGGAAATTACTATATGGGGCAGTGTGGAGGAAATTACTATATGGAGCAGTATAGGGAAATTACTATATGGGGGCAGTGTGGGGAAATTACTATATGGGGCAGTGTGGGGAAATTATTTTATGGGGCAGTGTGGGGAAATAACTTATATGGGGTAGTGTGGGGAAATAACTATATGGGGCAGTGTGGGGAAATTATTATATGGGGCAGTGTAGGGAAAATTATTGTATGGGGCAGTGTGGGGAAATTATTATATGGGGGCAGTGTGTGGAAATTATTATGTGGGAGCAGTGTGGGGAAATTAGGGGCATTGCTATTAGGGGACATTATTTTTGGGGACACTATACAGGCATTATTACCTGGAGCACAATATAGGGTGCTGTTGTTATTACTGGGGGCACTCTAGGGGACATAACTGCTGTATACACTATAGGGACCTTTGGGATAATTTATAAAGCTGGTGTAAAGTAGACCTGGCTTGGTAGCCCACAGCAACAGATTCCACCTTTCATTTTTCGCAGCTCCTTTGGAAAATGAAAGGTGGAATCTGATTGGTTGCTATGGGCAACTAAGCCAGTTCTACTTTACACCAGTTTGATAAATGACCCCAATTATGAGAAATCTAATGTGTCTGTGTAACAAACTCTGTAGAGACGAGATGTGGCGGAAAGAATTTGTAATGCCGTACTAAGTCAAACGGAGGAGAAGAGGAAAGAGAAGGTCTACCTGACAGGAGATGTCCCTGGATGTAAGAGGTATGTGGTGCTGTATTCTCCTATATGTAGAGGTGGCTCACTACTGTGACCTGCCTCTCATCTTCTCCTCCAAGTTTTTTTTTATCAAAATCATATGTATTTTAAATTTGGCAACTAAAATTTTAATTTGTCACCTGCAGTCCTATGTAACAGCCCAGATAATAGTCATAACCTTCTTTGTGCAGATAATGTAGTAGATGTTCCATGCAGTCCTATGTAACACCCCACATAACACAATAGTTCACTGTGTTATGTGGGGTGTTACTAGGACTGCAGGTACATCTATGACATCTGTACTCAGAGAGTTATGAGATGGTGAGGGTATGATTCCTGGCACCCCCGCCAATCCGTTGTTTGAGGAGACCGCGATGTTCCAGTGAGCACCGCAGCCTCTTTGCTACTTAACAAGCACAGCGATGTCCATTTGATAGCAGTGTGCTTGGTATTTCAGATCATCCCCAATCACTTAGATGGGACTGAGCTACACCTAGACCATGTGAACGATGAATGTGATGTCATATGGCCTAGAAAGAGACTGTGACGCTCACGAAGCACCGCAGCCTCTTCATACAGAAAAAAATTAAACTAAAATGGATGGAGGGGCCCGAGTTGGGTAGACAGCCCGGGCCTATCATGCACTTAATCTGCCCCTGCCGGGAAGACGTTTCCCAGTGCGCAAGTTCTTCAAAGCGGTAGATCTGGTCCACCTTATCAGTCCACATTTGCAGCGTAGGTGGCGACTCGTCTTTCCACAGAAGTGGGATCAGTAACCTTGCTGCCGTAAGTAACATCGTCGGAAGGCTATTGCTAGCAGGAGTAAGGGTGTCATTAGGGCACCATAGTAGTATGAGCTTTGCGTCTAATCTAATGGTGGTAGAGCATATCTGACTAATCTTATCTGCAATCAAGTTCCAGAAGGGTTGAATTTTCTGGCATTTCCACCAAATGTGTGACAGAGTACCAGATTCCACGCCACAGCGCCAACACGCCTCCGGAATCTCCGAGTTCAATTTGTGCAAAAACTCAGGCGTCTTGTACCATCTGGTAAGAAGTTTAAAAGAATTTTCCTGAATTCTAACACAGCGGTTAAAGCCGTGTGAATGAGCAAGTATACCCGCTCTTTCCGGGTCTGTGAAGGTTAGGGAGAGTTCCTGTTCCCAAGATGTCATATAACGGAGATCCGGAGGCATGGAGGAGAGTAGCTCTTTATACATCAAGGACAGCGGCCTTCAAATGGGTTTAGAGGCCAGCAATTTCTTCTCGAGCCAGGAGGGTGAGTCCGGGCCCGAGAAAGATTTTGTGCAGAGTTTACTATCCCTTTTAAAATTTGCAACATGAAATAGTGGTGCACCTTGAACCCCAGGAAGTTGTAATATTGAGTCCCAATCTATCTTGCCGTCCGGGAGGAGGACATCTCGCAGAGCAACGTCAGCAAGCCTAGACCAAATCCCGGAGGGAGTAGATATAGAGGGATGGATGTGACACTGAAGAAGGCTAAGTGGCATGCTTGGGTTAGGAAAGCGGAACGTCTGAGACTGGACCATTTTGGACCACTCTGCTAACATACCCTTCAAGATAGGAGAGGAGAAAGCATAGTTGACTGAGAATGTCTTGACCCCCACAAGCTGAGACGTTCCTGTGTGGTAAGTAAGGTGGCCTCTAGGTGGGAGCAGGGAGAGTCAGTATTGCGGGAGAGGGCGGCTATACATCTACAAAGCTGAACAGCAGTATAATATAACTTCACATCAGGAAGCCCAAATCCACCAAACCGTTTGTCCCTAGTGAGGACTGAATAAGCGATGCGAGGAGACTTGCCCTTCCAGAGGAAGCGGGTAAACACCCGGCGCACTTCAGTGAAAAATGAGTTGGGGAGCCAAATAGGGAGGGATTGTAGAAGGTATAGGAATTTGGGGACAATGAAAGTCTTCAGATAGTTCTTCCTCCCCATCCACGAGACAAAAGGAAGCTTCAGAGACTGTAAATGGGTGCGGACCGATTGGAGGAGAGGGGTAAAGTTAAGAGAGCAAAGTTCCTGAACATTAGCAGATATATGTGTCCCTAGGAACGAGATGGAATGGGTGGCCCAGGAAAACGGGGTAGTCTGCTTGAGGGTGTTTATAATAGCGGGGGGCAGGAGATGTTAAGCGCCACGGACTTCCCATAATTAATTTTGAAATTTGAGACAAAGCCAAAGTCCTCGAATATAAGCAATAATTTGGGTAGGGCTTCTTTGGGGTTAGTAGTGAGAACTAACAGATCGTCCGCAAATGCTGCAGTGACATGTGTGCGGGAGCCAATATGTAGGCCTTTTATCTGTGGGTCCATCCTGATCCTACACAGAAGGGTCTCCATAACCAGGACGAACAGAGCCGGGAAAGGGGGCATCCCTGGCGAGTTCCATTAGAGATCTTAAAGGGGGAGACAGTGTGCCATTGACCTTGACCATAGCCGAGGGGGCCGAGTACAGAGTGTTGATGGCTGTTACAAACTGGTCAGGTATGCCGAACTTCGACAGGGTCCGCGACATGTAATGCCAACCGACCCTGTCGAAGGCCTTTTCTGCGTCAGTGCTAGCCAGCACCAAAGGCTTCGAGAGTCGTCTGGCCCAGTTGATAAGATGCAGCACTCTCACTGTATTCTCAGACCCCTGTCGGCCCTGAACAAAGCCTACTTGCTCTCCGTGTATAAGATCAGGGAGCACCTCCTGGATTCTGGTAGCCAGAATCTTCGCCCACCACTTGACATCAGTGTTGAGCAAAGAGATAGGCCTATAATTACTGCAGCAGGTGGGATCTTTATTATCTTTATGTATGACAGTGATATGTGCCAGTAGAGAATGGGGAGCCAGGGAGCCACCAGTAAGGAGAGAGTTGCACATGTTCCTAAAGCGGGGAATCAGGATGTCCTGGAAGGTTTTGTAGTAGCTGATGGGGAACCCATCTGGGCCGGGGCTTTTGCCTGAAGGGATGGACATGAGCACTTTGCGTAATTCTAGGTCAGTGATAGGTCGAACTAAAAGGACCGCTTTATCAAGGGGCACAGAGGGGAGGTCCAGGGAGTGCAGGAATGTGTCTGTAGCTTCTGTGAGTGTATGTGGGGATGTACTATCTGGAGGGGGTAAATTGTACAGCTGTTCGTAAAAGGCACAAAAGGCCTTTGCCACTGCAGGAGCGGACTTATGCCATAGGCCTTTGGAATCTTTAATAGAGGAAACATAGGAATCAGTGAACTGTTTTTTGGCAATAGCCGACATCAGCTTGTTGCCCTTGTCACCATGGGCATAGGCTCTAAACCGTGAGCGTAGGATCAGTTTGGCAGATTGAACATTCAACAGGTTCTTCAGCTGGGATCTGGCCTCGGTCAATTCCGTGAGAGTTCGTTGTGCCTGAGACTCCTTATGGGATGACTCAAGGCTTGCAATTCTGGCCAGTAAGTCATCTAGGGCTTTTGATCTCTGCTTCTTCACATGTGCCCCAAGGGCAATAAATTCTCCCCTCAGCACCACTTTATGAGATTCCCACAAAATGGAGGGGGAAGGAGAAGGGTCAGGTACATCATTAAATGCAAAAAAGTCAGAGATGGAAGTCCTAAGCTTAGCAGCGTGAGAGGGATCTAAAATCAGGGTGTCATTTAAGCGCCACAGCCTCTCCTTTTGCATGGGCCAGATAGGGAAAAAGTTAGAAGGACAGGGGCATGATCAGAAATGGTGATATTACCTATACTAGCCGAAGAGACAGTATGTATATAAGGATTTAGAAATAAAAAGATAATCCAATCTATGGAAGGATAGTTTGGCATGAGAATAAAACGTGTAATCCCTACCATTAGGGTTCAAGGTGCGCCACACGTCCATGACCCCAAGTTTCCTCAGAGAGGTCCTCAGTCTTCTCAGAAGCCTGTAAGAAACAGATGACTTGCCAACAGATGAGTCAAGTGCAGGTTCCAACGACACATTGAAGTCGCCCCCTAGAATCAGAAGACCTTCTGCGAAAGACTTCAAAGAATTGAGGGTGCAAACGAGCCATGGGACTTGTCCCCTATTGGGGGCGTACATGTTGGCAAACGTGACAGGGGTGTCACCTATGGCGCCTTTTATAAACAAATAGCGTCCCTCTGGGTCAGTCATCACGGCCGAGTGAGTAAAGGGGAGCCGCTTATGAATTGCAATGCTGACCCCCTTACTAGCAGTTGAAGAGGTACTGTGGTACCATTGGGAATAACGTTTAGGGGGAATTGTGGGCAACTTTCCAGTCCTAAAATAGGTCTCCTGAAAAAATGCCACCAAGACCTTGTCCCTGGACATTAACGCCAGTAGTTGGGAGCGTTTGCATGGCTCGTTTAACCCGTGCACATTCAGGGAGGCGACTACAACAGACGACATGATACCAGGTAGACACAAAAAAGGCAATTAGATGGGACCACGGAAACATCTAGCAAAGGAGAACATGCATGAGCAGACAGGAGGGCGGAAGGGAAAAAAGGGGAGGAAAGGCGGGTAACAGATATGAACAGGCAAGGTCGGATAAAATCCGGCCAAACAGTTAACCATGTGAGAGTGGGTACATCACTTGTCACCACCCGATACAAAGCCGGATGGGTGAGGGGGCAGGTGAGGCACCACACGGTCCAAGAAAAAAGGACCAACATAACAGTTATCCAGCAGAGTAAACCACCGGACTTTGCCCCATGCAGGGGGATACATAAAACATGCAACATACTACATATCGTATAATGTGGACATAGAAAAAAGTACAAAAGTGCAAAACTGTAGTTTGAGATATGGCACATTAAACACAAGTCAGGTAGTAGAGGCGGCCCGCTATGTCAAATAACAAAGTGCGGCAGTCCCGAAAACGGTAGGCCGACATCATCAACGGAAAAAATGCAAAACTTCCAGCGAGGTCCAAACACTTAAAGGCACATCAGTGCCATCGGGCAAAAATCTTAGGCCCAACTAGAATTACTTGCCAACAAAAGTCAGGTAGGGGCATTGTCCAGCCTGCTTCGCCGAGGCCTGTCTCGCTTACCGACCGGAGACTTCTGCCATGAGGGCGCCACCGGAGGAGCGGGAAGAGGGCCATCCTGATCCGCTGGCATCCACGAGGGTATATCCAAGGGGGGTACATTCAAGGCGTCCCAGACTTGCTTGAGATCTTGCGGGGATCGCACGGTGAGCATTTTACCATTTCTAGGGATCGCCAGGCCAAAGGGATATAGCCAGTGAAATGGAGTTCTTCTGTAGGACTTCAAGTAAGGGCCGCAGAAGGCGCCGTTTGGCCAGTGTCGATGGCGCCAGGTCTTTAAACATCTGGATCTTCGAGTTATCATATTTCAGCACCTCTAGCTCTCGCTGTTTCTGCAGAAGTGCAGCGGTGTCAACGTAGCTCAGTAGGCCGCAGATCACGTCCCGCGGCGGCTCTTGCGGCTTGGGCTTGGGGCGTAACGCCCGGTGTATCCGTTCGATGACAATGGCCGCTGCTCTATCCGGGTCAAGGAGTTTGGCAAAGATTTCTCGCGCCACCGACGGCAGGGCCTCCGCAGCGTACGATTCAGGTAAGCCCCTAATTCGGATGTTGCGTCTGCGGCTGCGATTATCCTGATCTTCCAGTTTCAGGAATGCTTCGTTTATCAGTGCCTTGTGCGCCGCCAAGACCTCTGCTGACTTGCCTTCAGTATATCATGATGGCCTCTTGGGCCGACTCCAGGAGACCACCCGGTGACCCATATGTTTGATATCGTCCTTAATATCCGAGAGGTCCTGCTTAATAGGAGACAGGGTCGATTCAAGCACTCTCCTGAGTGTGCGCTCCGTTATCGGTGGGTCTCTGGGACGTCTTTCAGAGATGTCAGAGCCACTGCCTGCGTCGGAGAAACCTCCCGCGTCCGAGTCTTGTGCAGCAGTTGCCGCCATGATGGGGCCTAGCTGAGCTGAAGGCTTCGACGTCTTTCGCAGGAATTTCTCCATTTCAGGTTGTTTGAGTCGGTCTGGGGTAGCCTCAGGACCTTCTCTAGCCTTGTCCTTGCTGGTCTTCCCCATAATGAAGCAGATTATTAGCAGATTTTAGGGCAAAGGAGCCGGATTGCTGGAGGAGCTCAAGCGTGTGCAGCCATTCAGCAGCTTGGCTAGGCTCCGCCCGTGTATCTCTCCTTTAAGAAAGTTAGGCCTGTAGCAGGCAATTCATATTCCAGCCAGCAGAGGGGCCCCCAGTTTAGTATAAATAGGCCAGGGCCTAGCCTAGGAAAGGCAGTCTGTTGGAAGTTTCTAGTTCAGAGTTAGTTCTGAGAGATTCAGGACTCAGTAACTAGTGCAGAAATTGCACCACTGGTGTGGAGGATCATTCCCACCCAGTTTTCCAGGTCAAGTATACCTGAGGTACTCCAAGTAACAGCCTGTCACTAGCAAGTGGGACAGAGAGTGTAACCAGCAAGCCAGTTCGCATATCAAGTATAGAGCCTGTCACCAGGAGAGAAGGAAACCTCTACAAAACCTTTGCTCAAGGATTATCACTGTTATTTGGGTGTCTGGACCTTGAGAGTATTGCCTACAGCCAGGAACTAAAGCAGGAGAGGAAGTAAGTGTACCCCTGCAGAGAGAATAGTTGCCTGAAGTGTATTGCTGCATTGAGAGTAAGAGGAAAGCCCTGATCCTAGGAGGCCTGTCTTGAAGATAGCTTTTGCGACTGTGATTAATAGTCTGAACCACTGCTGTGACTGTATTGTAACGTGTGGAATATTCTGGAACTGTACTTACTGACTGTTCATCTATTTTCAACTACGTTCAGTAAAGTTATCCTGTTATTCAAGTATATAAGGATTCCTCAATTATTCCACCTGTCACTACACGGTGTGCCACCGTTCAATTGGCACTGGCGTCACGACATTCATCACCTGCCTGTTCCAGTGCTGACCCGATTGAAGACGACAGTCAGTCCCAGGTTAGTGGGTTGCCCTGCACTACAAAGCCCAGCATACCTAAAGCTACACTACTGACCCCCTGGGACACTGCATCGCTCTTTTTGGCGTCCACGAACAGGATCGCATGCTTCTGGAGTGCAGAGAAGTGTGAACTGTGTGCTTTAACTATTCCACCACCGTATTGCAAAGACTGTACCCTTTATTTCCAAGTCTGTGGATTACAATTGTGCCTAGGAGGAATCGGAGGCGCTGTGCTGTGTTGCGCTACCCCCAGAGAGAAAATCGCCGCTTCAAAGTGTATTTTTATGGACTTTTCAACGCCCCTGCTTGCTGTCAGGGAATGGCGACCAAGTTGGCCGCCGGCCGCATGGAGTAAAGTTTCCCGCGCTGCTGAGGACCTTCATGGGCGGATCCCTTCAAAGACGCAGAGAATCCCGCCCCTCTTCATCATCGCACCGCCGCGGCCCTGCTTCTTCTACGTCAGCAACGTCACCGCGTACACAGAACGTCCGGAATCTCGCGGGACTTGGCCTGCGCAACCCCGGCGATACCGGTAAGGACTTGTAACCGGAGGGAAGGGGATTGTACCGGCCCCTTTAGTCGCCAGCGGCCTATATCTTAATAAACTAACATGTCAGAGCCGGGAGTTCCCGAGCAGCCGGCCCCCGGGGAACTTACGGCTTCCAACCATCCTGTAGCTCCCGGCATGATGCCCTTTACTATGCCGTACTATTTTGGGGCCCCATGGTTTCCCCGCTATAAAGGGGAGGCCCATACCTTAAGAGACTTTAAAGAGAAGTTGCTGGCATTATTCAAACTGTACCCCATAAATGCCGAACAGCAGATGGAAATCCTGCTAGCACAACTGGAGGGAGCTGCCCGCAGAGAGGTATTATCCTGGCCTGCTGCTGAGCGGGGTACTCTAGAGCAAATATTCACCCGCCTCAGGGCCACTTTTGAAACAAGGACTGCCTCAGAGATAAAGATGCACTTCTTTGGCAAAAAACAGAAGTCCGGTGAGTCCCTCCGTGACTATGCCCTATCACTTCAGGAGGCTTTGGGGGCTGTAATCCAGATAGATCCCAGGGAGGCTGATAATCAGGACCAGACCCTGAGGGAGCAATTTATCACAGGGGTGTCTAGTGAGCAAATAAGGACTCAATTAAAAATGCTGTCAGCCCAGCACCCTAGCAGTACCTTTCTGGATTTTAAAGAGCTGGCTATAAGAATTCTGGGGTCAACAGTGTCTACGGAGTTGAGCACCCCACCTGAGTCACCAGCCTGCAGGCCAAAACCGCTTATCCCTAACCAGGCTGGGGCCGGCCAAGCTGTTCAAGCTTCAGCTACTGATACTATTGCCATGCTGACGGAACAGGTAAACCATCTCACTAAAAGTTTAGAGAGGTGTGCAGAAAGATAGAGGAATGGGAAAACCCCTAATGTCAGAGGAAGAGTTCCTGTCACCTCCTAAGCCATTCCCACCTCCATACCAAGAGACTCACCCCAGGGATCCTGGGAGGCGTAATAGAGATCGTTCCAAAGACCGCAAACGGCCCGTGTGTAAATACTGTAAAAGGTGGGACACACAGAATCCACGTGCTGGCAGTTAAACGGGCTACCCTCGAGGCTGAGGACCGCCCCTCGGGAGGTAGAACATTAGGTCCAAAGGATCCAAGTTGGATGCCCCGGTATGTAGGATCCCATCCTAAAATCAATATAGAGATCAACGGGGTCCCCTTTGAAGCCCTACTAGATACTGGGTCCCAGGTCACTACCATTCAGCTGCCCACATTTGAAAAATTCTGGGACACCAACCAGTTAACCCAGCCGCCTGAATCCTGGGTGGAGATTATCGCAAGCAATGGCAAACCAGTAAAGGTTCATGGGTACTGGGAACCCACTCTGCAGGTGGGAGAAGCAACCTTGCCTCAACAGGGGGTGATAGTAGTACAAGCCGGCGACAGAGGGGACATCCTGTCATTCTAGGCACCAATGTCTTCAAGAACTGTTATTCTGAAATACTTGACGCACTGCATCAGACTTTGCCCACTGCTTCCTCTGCATCCAAGAAAGTGATTCAAAAGACTATTACTGTGTTAAGTGCTCAGCAGAGGTTTGCCAATGAGAAAGGAGAAATTTGTACTGCCAGGATCCGTGATAATAAGCCTGTGACTTTGCCTCCTAATTCTCAAACTCTTTTATGGTGCCGTGCTGTCCTGGGAGTCCAAGGCCAAGATTATCCAGCCCTGGTGGAACCAATCCAGATGGAGAACTACCCTTATGTGAGAGCTGCCAAGTGCCTGGTGAACGTCTCCCAAGGTAAAGTACCTGTCCGCCTGATTAACCTGAGTGATCATCCTGTTGCGCTTACTAAGCACTCCCTGTTGCTCAGCTTTCCCAGGTGTCCTTCCAGGACATCATTCGTCTTCCAGTGACAGAAAAGCCGCCAGCTGCAGTCAGCGGACATCTGCCGGTGAACCAGCCACAAGTGCCCTGGTGGGAGGAACTCCATGTCGGGGACGAGTCTACCCCCAACATCAACGAGAAGGGATCCTACAGCTTGTCAAAGAGCACCACCAGGCCTTCAGTAAACATGCTACTGATTATGGAGAGGTCAGTGCCATACAACACACCATACCTACTGGCTCTCATCCTCCTATCAAGGAGAGATACAGACCCTTACCGCCGACTTCATATCAGACTGTAAAAGAAATGATCCAAGAGATGAAAGACTCTAATGTAATCCGGGACAGCCGTAGTCCGTGGGCTGCACCCCTGGTCCTTGTAAAGAAAAAGGATGGTGGTATCCGTTTCTGTGTGGATTATAGAAAAATTAACCAAATAACCCACAAAGATGCATACCCACTGCCCCGCATTGAGGAGTCACTAACTGCTCTGGGCTCCTCCGCTTATTTCTCCACATTGGACTTGACCAGTGGCTACTGGCAAGTACCCATGGCCCCGAGGATAGGGAAAAGACTGCTTTCACCACTCCCATGGGCCTGTTTGAATTCAATTGTATGCCGTTCAGGCTATGTAATGCCCCAGGGACTTTCCAGAGACTAATGGAGCGGTGTTTGGGCCACAAAAACTTTGAAACAGTGCTGCTGTATCTAGATGATGTCATTGTATACTCAAAAACATATGAGGACCATCTAAAACATTTAGCAGAAGTATTTGAAATCCTCGTCAAATATGGCTTGAAAGTAAAGCCATCCAAGTGTCACCTGCTCAAACCTGCAGTAAAATACCTGGGGCATGTGGTAAGCGCAGAGGGCGTGCAGCCTGACCCTGATAAGCTAGCGGCTGTCCGTAATTGGCCGGTCCCCACTACCGTACATAAAATAATTGTGGGTAAGGAGAAACAACGTGACAACGTTTCTCCTTACCCACAATTATTTTATGTTTGATAACACTTTTTTTTGCAAATGCGAGGAGTGTCGATGGGGCGAAATTCTCGCCCTCATTGGCAAACCTCACTATGGCTCTGTGGGAGGAGAAACACATTTACAATGTAAATTGTCCGTGGTCGGAAAACGTGGTCTGGTATGGCAGATACATCGATGACCTGCTCCTAGTCTGGAGGGGTGATGTGTCTGCCATACCGGACTTTAAGAATTACCTCAATGATAATACATTTAATCTTCGGTTTACATGTACGTTTGACGACTCTGAGATGAATTTCCTGGATCTGACACTTATGGGAATCCCTGATCAATTAATACATACAAAAACATTCAGAAAAAAAGTAGCAGGCAATTCTATATTACATGCCACTAGTCACCATCCAATTCATGTCATAAGGGGTGTCCCTGTAGGGGAATTTATCCGTGCAAAACGTAATTGCAGCACTGAAGCCGGTTTTTTGGCTGAATGTGAGGCAATCACCGTCAGACTCACGAACAGGGGTTACCCCAAATGGATGTTAAATAAAGCCAAAGATATTGCAACCAAAAAATCTAGAGATGAACTATTATTTGGGATAGGTCATAAAACTAAAACTAACGATGGGAATACCAATTATCAGAGTCCCAATACCCAAAGCAATAGGGCAGAGATCTGTACCTATCCAAATAAGAATAATGATAACAAGAACAAGAAAAATAGACATAAGAAGAATAATGAGGGTACACCCACTCTGGTTCTAACATATAGTCGTCAATTCAAAGAAACCTGCAATTTGATCAGGGGCTGCCTACCAATCTTATATGAGGACAAATTCCTCCACAATGTTTTGCGACAGGGTTGTAAAATTGTACCAAGGAGAGCCCCAGTTTTATCCTCTTCTTTATCACCTTCTTTATTTTGAAAACCGACAAATACACCTCGATGTTGGCTGTTATATAAGGGTTTTACGAAATGTGGACACCACCCCTGTAAAACATGCAATTTTGTTAAAGTTACAACAAATTTTCAACACTCCGACCATTCGGAAACTTTTCCAATCAAATCTTATACGAATTGCAATACTACGGGAGTGGTGTACATAATAACCTGCACAGACTGCGATCTAATGTACATCGGGAGTACTACCCGTAAATTTAAGAATCGCTTTCTGGAGCATGTGAACTATGTTCTAAACCCTGCAGCGTTAAATATATCCAACGTTGCCAAACACTTTATTTCAATCCACAATCGGAAAATTTATTCTATGCAATGTTATGTGATTGAAAAAGTGAACATACCTGACAGAAAGGGGGACCATCGAAGAAGAATTCTCCTTAGAGAGGCTTTCTGGATATTCAGACTCAACACGAGAGTTCCTATGGGTCTTAATCTAAGAAAAGAAATCATGCATTTTTATTAAAACAAATCAGTTAAGAAGTAGTCGGACCTGCAGCAGTCAAGAATAAGGGTCATTTTTGTGTGAACATAGCTGTCTAGAACAAATGTGTCTATTTTGTGTATTTACATGATCCATGCGATTTTTTGATCACATGTGAACAGTACCGTATGTTTTTAACCACAGAGTAACATGTTCAAAGGCAAATGAAATATTGACTCATGTGTGTGGCGAATTGGTCTATCATTGTTATTACAAATGTTCTCCAACTACATACACAAAGCCATCATGTTGTTAATGTATATCACCTGCCAACAAGTAAATGGTCTGCTTGTGATTAAACCCGGTGTTTTCTCCGCCTTCTGTTGGGCAGCCTCAGGGTAACCATTTAAATATGGGTCACAATCAAACCATTTTTGTTACGACTAAGGACAAGACTGTCCGAAACGCGTAAACTACCAGCAATTGTGTGAACACGATTGTATACTGAACCCCGAATAAAGGAAGCTTTTACTGCATAATCAGGTGCCGGAACCATTCCTTTCTTTCACTACTGGAAATAGCTTGCTTGATGTTTGTGCGCAAGAATGGACTCCTCCACGTGAGCCCTTGCCTGTCATACACCCGCGGGAAACCCCTGTGTAGGTCCCTTATTATGATTTCAGCCAAGAAAAATGGACTGATGTTGAACTTTTATACTTGAAAAAGTGATATATCTTTGCATTCTCTAACATATTTTTGCACTTACAGAGACTTTAAAAAAAAACCTTATTCTTGACATGTATTACTATGGACTAACCTGGTTCACCTTAAGTCCGCTGTGCCAGGTCAGTGGCCGTGTCTAAGAAGCAAGAAGACGCCCCTTTCCCTTGCAGTCGCCTGTTTATTAAGTTAACAAATGTTATATCTTCTGTGTGAAATAATTATTTACCATATTTATATTGTAATGCTTCATTTATGTAACATTTTATGCCGGTTCAGAAAGGCATGTGTGTGAGCACGAGGCCTTACTCACGTTAAAGCCTGGGGTGTGCAGCATACAGGTAGGTTACCCGACACTGCTATATTTTAATGTGTATCTCCCTTTAAGAAAGTTAGGCCTGTAGCAGGCAATTCATATTCCAGCCAGCAGAGGGAGCCCCCAGTTTAGTATAAATAGGCCAGGGCCTAGCCTAGGAAAGGCAGTCTGTTGGAAGTTTCTAGTTCAGAGTTAGTTCTGAGAGATTCAGGACTCAGTAACTAGTGCAGAAATTGCACCACTGGTGTGGAGGATCATTCCCACCCAGTTTTCCAGGTCAAGTATACCTGAGGTACTCTAAGTAACAGCCTGTCACTAGCAAGTGGGACAGAGAGTGAAGTCAGCAATCCAGTTCGCCTATCAAGTATAGAGCCTGTCACCAGGAGAGAAGGAAACCTCTACAAAACCTTTGCTCAAGGATTATCACTGTTATTTGGGTGTCTGGACCTTGAGAGTATTGCCTACAGCCAGGAACTAAGGCAGGAGAGAAAGTAAGTGTACCCCTGCAGAGAGAATAGTTTCCTGAAGTGTATTGCTGCATTGAGAGTAAGAGGAAAGCCTGATCCTTGGAGGCCTGTCTTGAAGATAGCTTTGCGACTGTGATTAATAGTCTGAACCACTGCTGTGACTGTATTGTAACGTGTGGAATATTCTGGAACTGTACTTATTGACTGTTCATCTATTTTCAACTACGTTCAGTAAAGTTTTCCTGTTATTCAAGTATATAAAGATTCCTCAATTATTCCACCTGTCACTACACGGTGTGCCACCGTTCAATTGGCACTGGCGTCACGACATTCATCACCTGCCTGTTCCAGTGCTGACCTGATTGAAGACGACAGTCAGTCCCAGGTTAGTGGGTTGCCCTGCACTACAAAGCCCAGCATACCTAAAGCTACACTACTGACCCCTGGGACACTGCAAATATGTACAAACTGATGAAGCTGATAACATAGAAAATATACTTCCCAACATCTCTGCCTCCTTCATGAGCCACCACACGGCTCTGTAAACATAACTATAAAAAAGTTATTGGGGTCAGAATTTGGCATGTTTTTATTTTCACAATTAAAACACAAAAAACACTACATATATGTATCGCTGTAATAGTAATGACCCAGAGAAGGAAGGTAACAGATCAGTTTTTAGTCAAGAAAGTCATGTTCCTACAGAAGTCTAGCAAATATGTGGTTGGAAAACAATAATCAAACGTTTAAAATTATCGCTCAAAGGGGTATCCCATGTGTGCATTAACAGCATATCCATACCAAAAATGTCACATCCGAAAAGAGCGGAGCTCGCTTACTTGGCTATTCTCGGAAGCCATGCTAAAGTAAAAGAAGAGAGCAGCGCAACGTCGGCCACCTCCTGCTTTCCTAGATGTGTGTGACGGGGTCCCGTTCTTGAGACAGCAGCAGGTCTCAGAGGTAGGAACCCAGAGGTAAGACACTGTAACCTGGGGATGTGCCATACATTTCCAGATAGAACAAGCCCTTTAATAACAGAGGACACAGCACCCTCTAAGCAGATCCTGGAATGTCAGCTTCATTATGTTGTAGGGCTGGTAGGACATACGCACGTGCACTACCGGTCCTGGCTGCTATGGTATGGCCATGTGGGGAAGATTGTCCAACATGGAATTTTTACTGCAGATTTTCCTGACATTCCACAGTGGATTACGGGGCGGATTTACCAAAGATCTAACCCTACCCATTGCAAACGGTGAAATATATAGTGGAAATCTGTAGCATAAATTAATCCAATCAGATTCCATCTTTCATTTTGGACAGCTCCTTTGGAAAATGAAATGAGGAATATGATTGGTTGCTATGGACAACTGAGCCAATTCTACTTTACACCAGTTTGATAAATGACCCCTTTAATTCTTCTCTATACCAATCCCAGTTCCTATTCATTTTGAATCAGATATTTTTAGGTGAGGTATTGGTATGTGATAGTTTGGTAGATCGCTACTTATTGGCACCAAAAGAAAAGTCCACTGGAACCTGTGTAAATTCAGATGTAGCAAATGGACTTGAGGGCATGAATGTGCATATTACACCTCAAAACTGTCATTACACTCACTAACTTACTATTGTTAGGGCAGCTTTTAAATGCCATAGTGATTAGGGGCCTTGCTAGTGACAAGTACATTGTAGAGGCTCCAGTCAGTCAAGAAAGGGTTAATGCTTGGGACCACTGTGCCTGACTTCATAGTTAAAGTGAATGAGGTAGGTATCAGTAATAAGCCCCTGTAGTAACTATGGTAACTGTTCTGCTGATGTCATAGATGCATAAGTCTATGACATAAAGAACCCACAGACGAAGGTTCCATAACGGAAGGACAAACGGCCATATGCAGAGCCATGCTTGATGTGTATGGAGACCTGGAGCTTCACCATCTGTAGAGGGAGGAAGGGGACGCCCGCCTAGCCAACCAGATCAGCCCTATTGGCCTAGCCAGCCAGATCAGCCCTATCGCCTAGCCAGCCAGATCAGCCCTATCGCCTAGCCAGCCAGATCAGCCCAATCCACCTAGCCAGTCAGATCAGCCCTATCCGCCTAGCCAGCCAGATCAGCCCAATCCACCTAGCCAGTCAGATCAGCCCTATCGACCTAGCCAGCCAGATCAGCCCTATCCGCCTAGCCAGCCAGATCAGCCCAATCCACCTAGCCAGTCAGATCAGCCCTATCCGCCTAGCCAGCCAGATCATCCAAATTAGCCCTAGCCATCAATGGGGTGACAGATGCTGCAGCCAGATCTCCCTCACATCCAGCGCCAGCTGCTGAACCTTTATGTGTAGGGCCAGGAGTGGTCGAATTTGGCTATCTCCGTAAGAGGCTCGCACAGAGTGTTTAACCTCTTAAGGACGCAGGGCGTACATGTACGCCCTAGCGTCCTGGTACTTAAGGACTCAGGGCGTACATGTACGCCCTGAGAAGATCCGATCACCGCTGCGCACGCGGGCGGTGATCGAACAGGATGCCTGCTGAAATCATTCAGCAGGCATCCTGTGATAATGCCGAGGGGGTCCTGTGACCCCCCGTGTCGGCGATCGCAACAAACCGCAGGTCAATTCAAACCTGCGGTTTGTTGCGCTATGTGTAGTCTCTGATCGGGATCAGAGACTAAAATCTGCCCCTTATGTAAATCTTAACCCCCCTGCACCCCGCCATCTTAGTGTCCTCCGGGCGGTGCAGGGGGACTGGCGATGTGCTGCGGGTGGGCGGCGCGGGAGGCGGGCGGTGCGGCAGGCGGGATCGCAATTGCGATCCCCGCCCGCCTCCTTTCAATGCATTTCCCTGGTGTCTAGTGGGTATAGCAGGGGTCAGCACATTGCTGACCCTGTTATAAACTGCTGACATCTGTGCTGCAGATGTCAGCAGTTTAACCTCTTCTATACCGCGGTCCGTACGGACCGCGGTATAGAAGGTGTTAACATGGAGGGAGCTCCTCTCTCTCCCATCGGGGGCTGCGTACCTTTCCAGCCGCCCGATGGGATAGGATGGTAGAGGAGAGAGCTCACCTTCTTCCCATCACCCGCTGCTCTGTAATGGCAGCGGTGATGGTTACCATGGCAGCAGGACGCTTTCAGAAGCGTCCTGCTTGCCATGGTATAGTTTCTGGTCAGACTTCTGCTAAAGGCAGAAGTCTGACTAGACTGTGAAAGTAAAAATACAGTACAGTACACTATATAGTGTACTGTTCTGTATTATATAGACACCAGATCCACTGGATCTACAGATGCAGCAGGGTTAGCACTCCCGCTGTTAACTCAAATTTCTTAACTCATTTCATTATCTTGAGAAAAAAGCCATTGAAAAGCAATTGAAGGTGTTTGCTTAGATTAGATAACCAAACTCAGAAATCTCAGAAAAAAGGAGTGCTAACCATGCTACATCTGTACAAGAACCAAGTGGGTCTGGGTCAAAAAATGTCAAAAAGTGAAAAAAAAAGTAAAAATCAGAAAAATACATATCACTGAATAAAAATTAAAAAAAACAAATAAACTACACATATTAGGTATTGCCGCGTCCGTAAAAATCTCCTCTATAAAAATATCACGTGACCTAACCCCTCACGCAAATACCGTAAAAAAATCACAAAAAATGGTGTAAAAGCCATTTTTGTCACCTTGCATCACAAAAAGTGTAATACCAAGTGATCAAAAAGGCGTATGCCTCCCAAAATAGTACCAATAAAACCGCCATCTCATCCCGCAAAAAATGAGTCCTTATATAGGACAATCGCCCAAAAAAATAAAAAATATGGCTCTCAGACTATGGAGACACTAAAACATAATTTTTTTTTCTAAAATGCTATTATTGTGGTAAAGTAAAATAAATAAATAAAAGTATACATATTATGTATCGCGCGTCCGTAAAAACCTGCTCTATAAAAAATATCACATTATCTAACCCCTCAGGTAAATACTGTTAAAAAATAAAATAAAAACAATGTAAAAAAGAACATTTGTCACCTCACATCCCAAAAACTGTAATAGCAAGCGATCAAAAAGTTATATGCACCCAAAAATAGTGCCAATCAAACCGTCATCTCATTCCGCAAAAAATGATACCCCACATAGGACAATCACCCCCCAAAAAAAAAAAAAATAGGGCTCTCAGACTATGGAGACACTAAAACATGATTTGTTTTGTTTTAAAAAATGATAATATTGTGTAAAACTTAAATAAATAAATAAAAAGTATACATATTTGGTATCGGTGCGTCCGTCGCAACCTGCTCTATAAAAATAACACATCACCGAACCCCTCAGGTGAACACAAAAAAAAAAATACGGTGTCAAGAGCCATTTTTGTCACCTTACATCACAAAAGTGTAATAGCAGGCGACCAAAATGTCATATGCACCCCAAGATAGTTCCAATCAAATCGCCATCTCATCCCGCAAAAATGAGCCCCTACATAAGACAGTCGCCCAAAAATAAAAAAAAATATATGGCTTTCAGAATGTGAAGACACTAAAAAATCATTTTTTCAAAAATGCTTTATTATGTAAAACTGAAACAAAACCCCCAAAAGTAGCCATATTTGGTATTGCCGCGTCCGTAGCAACCTGCTCTATAGAAATAGCACACAATCTAACCTGTCAGTTCAACGATGTAAATAACAAAAAATAAAAACGGTCCGAAAATAGCTATTTTTTTGCAAATTTTCCATTTTAATCAATTTTTCCAGTAAAAAAGCAAGGGTTAACAGCCAAACAAAACTCAAAATATATTGCCCCGATTCTCTAGTTTGCAGAAACACCCCATATGTGGTCGTAAACTGCTGTATGGCCAAACGGCAGGGCGTAGAAGGAAGGGAACGCCATATGGTTTTTGGAAGGCAGATTTTGCTGGACTGGTTATTTGACACCATGTCCCATTTGAAGCCCCCTGATGCACCCCTACAGTGGAAACTCCAAAAAGTGACCCCATTTTGGAAAGTACGGGATAAGTTGGCAGTTTTGTTTGTATTATTTTAGGGTAAATATGATTTTTGGTTGCTCTATATTACACTTTTTTGAGGCAAGGTAACAGAAAATAGAAATTCGAAATTTCATCTCCATTTGCCAATAACTCTTGTGGAACACCTAAAGGGTTAACAAAGTTTGTAAAACTGGTTTTGAATACCTTGAGGGGTGTACTTTCTTAGATGGAGTCACTTTTTGGAGATTCTACTCTAGGGGTGTATCTGGGGGCTTCAAATGGGACATGGTGTCAAAAATCCAGTCCAGCAAAATCCGCCTTCCAAAACCATATGGCGTTCCCTTACTTCTGTGCCCTGCCGTTTGGCCATACAGCAGTTTACGACCACATATGGGGTGTTTCTGAAAACTACAGAATCGGGGCAATAAAAATTTAGTTTTGTTTGGCTGTTAACCCTTGCTTTGTTACTGGAAAAATGGATTCAAACGGAAAATTTTCCAAAAAATCTAAATTCTGAAATTTTATCTCCATTTGCCATTAACTCTTGTGGAAAACCTAAAGGGTTAATGACGTTTGTAAAATCAGTTTTGAATACCTTGAGGGGTGTAGTTTCTAGAATGGGGTCATTTTTGGATGGTTTCTATTATGTAAGCCTCACAAAGTGACTTCAGACCTGAACTGGTCCCTAAAAAGTGGGTTTTTGAAAATTTCTGAAAAATTTCAAGATTTGCTTCTAAACTTCTAAGCCTTGTAACGTCCCCAAAAATAAAATGGCATTCCCAAAATGATCGATACATGAAGTAGACATATGGGGAATGTAAATCAATAACTTTTTGGGCGGTATTACTATGTATTATAGAAGTAGAGAAATTGAAACTTGGAAAATTGCTAATTTTTCAAAATTTTTGGTAAATTTGATATTTTTTTATAAATAAAAATGAAATTTTTCGACTTAATTTTACCAGTGTCATGAAGTACAATATGTGACGAAAAACAATCTCAGAATGGCCTGGATAAGTAAAAGCGTTTTAAAGTTATCACCACATAAAGTGACACTGGTCAGATTTGCAAAAATGGCCAAGTCCTTTAGGTAAAATAGGGCTGAGTCCTTAAGGGGTTAATATTGTGTAACTGCTTACTAATCTGTTTCTTTAACTCTTTCGCCTATATGACTATTTAATGTCCTTTCTGTCATATCTATAATGCATTTATATCATGTCTCATTGAAAATGTACACCTTCTGATAAAATATCTTGTTCCATTTTGGCATTAACCTTCTAAGCCCAAGGGAAGGGCAACTCTCCAGCCATGGTTCCCTAGAGGTTTCCTCCACAGGGGGTTTTCCTCTCCTGAGTGCTGGGGGGTGACTCTTTGTGAGTCGGGGGTGTGCCATGTTCAGTGCCCTATTCATAGCGATTGGCCTGAGAATAAATTGGAGGCACTGAATAAAAATACAGTCATTTGATGTTAAATAAATTCTCTCTATTTAACACCCAATTTAAGTGTTTTGTGCATTTCTTTCATCATCTTTGGTTTGGGTGGTATCGCTTGGGAGTGAGGGTCTATTAAATATTCTATAGCGACACAGCCAGATATCCAGGGGTGCGTTTTTAAACCTTTGCAGCAAGAGGATGGAGCAGAGATGACAAGCTTTTGAGCAATGACAAATTTATTAAAAAGAAACTCGTGTCATGATAAAGTTGATGTGCAGCGCCCCGGCTCATAAGAAAGGCACCAGGTGAGGAGAGAGGAGAGGGTAGGAGCGGTGAGGAAGTGAGGGTGGCTGTAGTCCTCAAGGTGCCTAACACTGGGAGCCTGTGGCTTCATTTTCCAGTGCATAATCTTCAATCCTGGTAGTTGAACGGACATGGCCGCTTACTGTGCCCTGACCACAGTTCCATGGCCCCGGGTACCTCCCATTCTCTTGTTGTGTGGACCTCAGGTCCTGGGGGTATGGAAGCTCCAACCCAACAGAGGTAAGCCATGCCGATCAGGCTGCTTTATCTTCCGCAGAGTGGCACTGTGCCCGTCAACAGTCTTTCCATAGATGGGTATATGGTTGCTGAAGCGTAAGGTTGTATTTAGCCACCGAAGGAGGAGCGCTCAAATTCCTCCCTTATGGAGCATCAACGGACACTGTACCCAGGCCAGAGTTTCCCAGCCTCAGGTTCCAAACTGCACAGTTACCAATGCCTGGATCTTGGTTTGTAGATATCACAAACCGGCAGGTGTGAACCCACTGTGCCCCGTGTCCTACCTCCTCTAAGGGCGTTGTCTAAGTGAACCCCTCAATCTTCACAGTAGCCCTGATGGTGGGGATAGACTTTCCCGAGGGGAACATCAGGTCGCTGCCTCTTGAGGAGATAGGCACACAAGGCAGCTGAACCAGGCGGAACAGGAGGCACCTGAGCAGGGTACGAGAGGTACAGACATAGTCAGCAGGCCGAGTCGTAACCAGGAGCAACAGTGCAGGACCGAAGGATGGGGCCAAGGTTAAGTCAAACAAGCAATAGGGCAGGCGGCACAGGTCAGGCAATCAGGGTCGGTAACAGGAGATTAAAGGCAAGCAGGCAGGGATCAAACAGGTAGTGGAGTCCAGAAACACAAGCAGAGATATCAGCAACCTTAGCAGGACACAAGGACCTTGACGCTACTCGCTGAGGTATCTGGGAAGGGGGCTGAGCCACTTATATTTGTGCAGGATGGCTAGGATTGGTCAGCAAGGTCACATGATCTAACCCATAAAGCAAATGACGCACACCAGCCCTTAAGGAAGTGCTGCAGTGAACAAGCAGCAAGCATGCTGTGGCCAGGGCTGAAAGGAAATTGTGGAGCTGATCCCAGAACAAACAGTACCTGCGAGGACAAAGACCAGGACTGCAGCAGTAAATGGAGAAGCACTGGCAGCAGATCACCCCTGAACACGGTGCCCGGGACCGCAGCGATAAGCAGGGGAACAATGGCGCACAGCAGCCACTGTTGCAGTGGAGGTCAATCTATCCCAGCTAGGGTGGCTACTGGTTTCACCCTAGAAAGCCGAACCTCACCGGCCAAGCCCCAAACCACGTCCACAATGCCCCAAACACGCCTCCAAACCACGTGAAGCCCTGCTTCACCCAGTGAAGCCACACCCCCACCGCTGGCCGGAAAAACACGAGGGAGGAGAGGGTATAACTGAGCATGCGCCAAAATTACTTGGACAATTTCTATATTGGTATAGACAAGCAATATTACTTTTAAAGGAAAATTCCAGGGGTGAGAAGACAATGTTCTGGGGTATATAATAAAAGGAATATGTGTGTTCAATCCTATTTAATCCTGTCAGCACAGCAGAGCCAAAGAGCAACAGACATAGCATAAAAGGAGTTTGCCTGCCACAATTAATGAGAAAGCCTGCTGGAAACCAAGACAAAGCCTGTAAATTGTTTGAGGAAAAGTTTATTTAAGTAAACTTGCTGTTCAACTATATACAAGGTCTGGACTAAATCATTTCTTTAAATCCCTTAACTATTTCCCCTATTTGCTCTGCTTCGGACAACAACGCCCGGGGTCCAGCATATCTAGGTAGGAGCACCGTGACACGTGCACAGCACCTAAAGGGACATTTAGGCCACCCTACACCACTCTGGCATTCCTACACCTGGGTACCACCAACACCATTTCTTAAAGAGACTCTGTCCCATTGTTGCTCTGTAGCAACTGGCATCACGAAAAAACATTTTCCTTTAAGGGACCCCTGGCCCATGTCAAGCCTGTCGCAAACTCGGTTTTGGTTCTGACTGGTACCTCGAAACCAGTCGCTTCGCTCATCACTAGTTGACACCTTTCCAAAAAATAAAATACCGGCCAAGTTTCCACAGGTAAAAGGAGAAGTGGTTTTGGGGGCGTGGTTTAACGCAATTTGACATCAATGGTTTCATTGTATTTTTTGCACCATTTTTTCCTATCATTTTTAACCCCTTAAGGACACGGCCATATTTCGCCTGAAGGACCAGGCCATTTTTGGCAAATCTGACCAGTGTCACTTTATGTGAGAATAACTTTAAAACGCTTTTACCTATCCAGGCCATTCTGAGATATTTTTTCGTCACATATTGTACTTAATGACAATGGAGTCAAAAAAATTGACTACTTCTATAATACATAGTAATACCTCAAAAATAGTTATTATTTTACATGCCCCATATGTCTACTTCATGTTTGAATTAGTTTGGGAATGCTATTTTATTTTTTGGGGACGTTACAAGGCTTAGAAGTTTAGAAGCAAATCTTAAAATTTTTCAGAAACCCAGGACCAGTTCAGGTCTGAAGTCACTTTGTGAGGCTTACATAATAAAATCACCCAAAAATGACCCCATTCTAGAAACTACACCCTTCAAGGTATTTGAAACTGATTTTACAAACGTCATTAATCCTTTAGGTGTTCCACAAGAGTTAATGGCAAATGGTGCAAAAATTTCAGAATTTCGATATTTTTTTTTTTTTTGGGCAAATTTTCCATTTTAATCCATTTTTTTCAGTAACAAAGCAAGGGTTAACAGCCAAACAAAACTCAATATTTATTGCCCGGATTCTGTAGTTTGCAGAAAAACCCCATACGTGGTCGTAAAGTGCTGTATGACCAAAAGGCAGGGCATAGAAGGAAGGGAACGCCATATGGTTTTTGGAAGGCAGATTTTGCTGGATCGGTTTTTAGACACCATGTCCCATTTAAAGCCCCCCTGATGCACCCCTACAGTAGAAACTCCGAAAAAAGGCAAGGTAACAAAAAATAGAAATGCTGAAATGCTGAAATTTCATCTCCATTTGCCAATAACTCTTGTGGAACACCTAAAGGGTTAACAAAGTTTGTAAAATCAGTTTTGAATATGTTGAGGAGTGTATTTTTTCAGATGGAGTCACTTTTTTGGAGTTTCTACTCTAGGGGTACATCAGGGGGGCTTCAAATGGTACATGGTGTCAAAAACCCAGTCCAGCAAAATCTGCCTTCCAAAAACCATATGGCGTTCCTTTCTTTCTGTGCCCTGCCGTGTGGCCATACAGCAGTTTACAACCACATATGGGGTGTTTCTGCAATCTTCAGAATCAGGGCAATAAATATTGAGTTTTGTTTGGCAGTTAACCCTTGCTTTGTTACTGGTCAAACGGATTAAAATGAAAAATTTGCAAAATAATAGCTGTTTCTGCACTGTTTTTATTTTTTGTTATTTACATCGTTGATCTGACAGGTTAGATTGTGTGCTATTTCTGTAGAGCAGGTAGTTACGGATGCGAAAATACCAAATATGACTTTTTTAGTGTCTCCACATTCTGAAAGGTATATTTTTTTTAATTTTTTGGGCCACTGTCTTATGTAGGGGCTATTTTTTTTGCGGGATGAGATGTTGGTTTGATTGGCACTATCTTGGGGTGCATATGACATTTTGGTTGCTTGCTATTACACTTTTTGTGATGTAAGGTGACAAAAATTGCTTTGGACACCGTATTTTTTTTATTTTTTTTTGCTGTGTTCACCTGAGGGGTTAGGTCATGTGTTATTTTCATAGAACAGGTTGTTACGGACGTGGCAATAACTAATATGTATACTTTTTATTTATTTATTTAAGCTTTACACAATAATATCGTTTTTGAAACAAAAAAATCATGTTTTAATGTCTCCATAGTCGGAGAGCTATTTTTTTACATTTTTTTGGGCAATTGTCATTTTTAGGGTATCAGTTTTTGCGGGATGAGATGACGGTTTGATTGGCACTATTTTGGGAGGCATATAACTTTTTGATCGCTTGCTATTACACTTTTTGTGATGTGAGGTGACAAAAATGTTTTCTTTCTACACTGTTTTTATTTAATTTTTTTTACACTTTTTACCTGAGGGGTTAGATCATGTGATATTTTTATAGATCAGGTTATTACGGACACGGCGATACCTAATATATATATATATTTTTTTATTTTTTATTTTACTTTAACACAATAACAGCATTTTAGAAAAAATAATTCATGTTTTAGTGTTTCCATAGTCTGACAGCCATATATATATATTTTTTCGGGCGATAGTGCTATTTAGGGGCTTATTTTTGTGGGATGAGATGGTGGTTTGATTGGTACTCTTTGGCAGGCATTTGCCTTTTTGATCGCTTGGTATTACACTTTTGTGATGTAGGTGACAAAAGTGGCTTTTTACACCACTTTTAAATCTTTTTTATGGTGTTCACCTGAGTGGATAGGTCATGTGATATTTGTATAGAGCAGGATTTTACAGATGCGGCAATACCTAATATGTGTAGTGTATTTTTTTTTATTTATTCAGTGATAAATGTGTTTTTTTTATTTTTCCCTTTTTTTTACATTTTCTGACCCAGAACCACTTGGTTCTTGAAGATCCAGTGGGTCTGATGTCTGTATAATACAGTACAGTACACTATATAGTGTACTGTACTGTACTTTTTTTACTTTACACAGTCTGATCAGACTTCTGCCTTTAGCAGAAGTCAGATCAGACTTACCATTACCATGGCAAGCAGGACGCCTGTGAAGGCATCATGTTGCCATGGTAACCATCACCCGCTGCCACAACAGAGCAGCTGGTGATGGGAGGAGGGGAGCCCCTCCCTCTGTGATCCCTTCACAGCAGCCCCCGATTGGAGAGGGAGGGAGATCCCTCCTGTTAACCGCTTCCATACAGTGGCATGGGATGTGGTTAAACGGCTGACATCACAGCTCAGATGTCAGTCGCTTATACCAGAGTGTCAGTAATGTGCTGACACTCTGGTATACCCACTACCCACCAATGGTTTTTAGAGAGGAGGCGGCATGATCCCGCCCGCACCCCTGCCTCCTGCACCATCCGCAACCCCGCCCGCGGTGATCAGAAACTGCAGAAAGCCCTGCAAACCACAGGTCTGTATTGACCTGCAGTTTGCAGCGATCGCCGATACAGGGTGGTGGAGGGGGACCCCCTTGGCATTGTAACAAGGTACCTGCTGAATGATTTCAGTAGGTACCTTGTTCCGATCAGCGCCGGCCGAGCAGCCTTGATCAGTAGTACACATGACGTACCGGTACATCATATTTCCTTAAGAGGTTAATATAAAATGCAGTCAAAAGCCACACACTGGTCTCATATGTGAACAGGTGTAATGAACGAGCTCTTGTGGAGAAGCAAATCACCACAAACGGAGGGAAAACTCCATCCCCTACACATACTTCACTGCTGCCCCTGAACCTTGTGGCTCTAGGCAGGAGCCCAAATTCACCCAGTTTGTGATACTGCTCTGTTCTATAAAACTAATAGAGGATGATGGTTATTGCCACAGTCAGTGGGAGAAAATGTCTGTTCTGATGGAAACCTCGTCCATGTGTCAGAAGTCTATCAGATCTTCCTTTCTAGTGATAGTGGCCATTACTGAAGCATGTAACGGGTATCGCTAAAGAAGCGCTCCACAGGTTTTATGGGAAAGATGTGTCCGGTATAGATAGGAGGACAGTGTAACATGGAGACTGTACTGATGTCTGTGTGTTTGGTGCTACTAATATGATGCTGGGATCCGGACAATGGTGAATGTCTGGGTCGTGGCGTCAATAAAACTGCTTGATTATAGGCGCAAGGAGGGATTAGATGGCGAGTGATCATCTATTCTCTGCTTTTCTGGAATAGAAAATCCCCATATGGGACAATCAGAGGGTCAGTATAATTAGGTATTGTTAGCTCTTTCCAATTTGAGGTGGTTATGAGATGGTCATACAATGAGGCATCAGACCTCCACCGGTAAATTTTCCCCTTCAGTGAATATTCTCTCCTCCAGCTGGGAGATAGTAACAGTCCAGAACTCAATCTTAGACAGTTACAATCTGAAGTCTTTATTTCATAGTACATGTATTTATAGGACATTGGGGGTGGGAGTACCAACTTGAGTTCAGCAGATGACAGATTAATTTAGGGAAGTCGGTAAACAATACTGGTATCTGCCATATACAATACATGAAAGGGTATTTTACATATTACAATGGTAGTCTAGATGCTAACAAGTTAAACTCGTTACAGCTTGCTGTCATGTACATGAGGATCCTGCTATCCATTGTATTTCCAAGTGATAACCAGGGCCGTCTTTAACACAGGGCAAAAGGGGCAGCTGCCCAGGGCCCAGTTGCTCCTGGGGGGCCCAAGGCAGCTGCCTCTTGAGCCCAGCTGGCCACTGCCCACAAATTCAATTACATCGAGTGGCGTGCCTAAGGGGATGCTGCCAGCTACACAGGGGGTTGCTGCCATGCCTGCCTGCATACCGGTGCAGCGTGAATTGTCCCTACCCTGTGAGTTTTCCCTACCCCACCAACTGAGCATGCTCCAGTACAAGTAAGTCCCCGCCCACAGCCTAATTCTCCCTTTAGTAAAAACCTCAAATCTACATTAAGTTGTACCCTCGCGGGCTCGCTTCGCTCGCCAAGCATCGGGCTCAGCCTTGCTGCGCTCGGCTCTTATAAAAACTAACTCCATGCCGCCATTGATAGTAAAGAATGAACTGGATAGTAAAGAAAAGGGAGAATAGGCTGTGGGCGGGGCTTCACTTCCACTGAGCATGCTCAGTTCGGCGGTAGGAAAAACTCACAGGGTAGGGACAATTCACGCTGCACCGGCTCTCCAGGCAGTGAACTGTGAGAGAGTGAGAGCTGTGAAGGACCTTGATGACATCATCACCATGTGACCAGTAACATAGCGATACTACTGGTCACATGGCTATGAGGTAATGAAAGGTCCTTTCTTTCTACCAGTGTTGCTGCAGTGTTGTGAAGATTACATCAGGAAAAGGTGACAGGGGCTGTTATGGTAATATACTGTAAGCTACTGTATAGTGGGGTGCTGCATACTGTGGGGTGCTGCATACTGTGGGTGCTGTATAGTGTGGGGTAATGTATACTGTGAAGTGCTGTATAGTGTGGGGTGCTGCATACTGTGGGGTTCTGTATAGTGTGGGGTGATGTATACTGTGAAGTGCTGTATACTTTGGGGTTCTGTATAGTTTGGGGTGCTGTATAGTGTCGGGTGCTCCATACTGTATACTGCAGGGTGCTGTGTACTGTATACTGTGGGGTGCTGTATAGTGTGGCGTGCTGTGTACTGTATACTGTGGGGTGCTGTATAGTGTGGGGTGCTGTATAGTGTCAGGTGCTCCATTATGTATACTGCAGGGTGCTGTGTACTGTATACTGTGGGGTGCTGTATAGTGTGGGGTGCTGTAAATGTAGCACCCCCAAGTCAGAGCAATGTGTGGAACTAACCTGGGGAATGCCAGTGATGGAGAGGCCGGCACGCTGTTCCTCTGGGGCACTCTCTGGGTTCTGAAGGGACACAGCCAGGTGCAGTGTGAGATGCCCTTGGTGTTGTAGTTTAACGTGCCTATGGCTAAGTCCCTGATGTTTCGTGACGCCAGTGCCAATAAACGGTGGCACACCGTATTTATAGTAGGAATAATAGAGGTGCAGACTTGTAGCTTGAACACAGAATTCCAACTTTACTGAAACAGTGGAAAATACAGCAGGCAACCTCTTAACCAGTCCCCCGACCGCTCGACGCAGGATTGCGCCCTGCGGGCGGCCGGGATCTTCTGTTTGGACGCATCGGGCGTCCTCTCGCGATGCGCGAGATTTCGGGCACAAGCGCCCGCGCATGCGCAGATCGCGCATAGGGGTGAATTCAGAAGAACTTGGTCATCAGCCTGCCAGCCAATCGGCAGCGCTGGCGGGCTGATGACATTTAAAAACGAATCAGGAGCCATTTAACCCATCATATTAGTAAATATGATGGATTAAATGAGCTTGTGCTCTCTCCTGGGTCCTTTTCGTCGGTTGGACCCAGGAGAGAGCACACCTCTACAGTGAGTACACCAAGCACCACACATAGCCCCCTGATCAGCCCCCCATCACCCAAATTAACCCCTTGATCACCCCTTTCAGCACCTGTCAATCATCCAGTGAAAGGGAAAAAGTGATCAGTGTAAACTGTCACTTTTTTTTTTTCACTAAGATTGACTGTTAGGTTTAGCTTAGTTTAGTCCCCTTTGGTAGGTAGTTAGCGTTAGCGCCAAGCCCACCGCACCACAGTCACTGGTTCGCTGATTAGCGTAGAGCTAATCAGCGTTTGTACTTTTATAGTATCTGTAAGTGATCAGAACTGATCACGGTCAGATATATAATAGTACTAGTGTCACTTTAGTTCGCCCTCCACCCCAAACGCAGTGTTTGCCCGATCAGGCCTGATCGGTCGCCCACACGTGCGCTCACCCACGCCCACCCCGCCGCAGTGACAAAAAAATTTTTTTTTGTAATCACTGCACAATCCTCACAAGCGCTGCGGCGATAAAAATCAGTTTTGATCTTTTTATCAATCGCAGCGGCTTCTGTACTTCGCTACCCTCTCAATTGTAAGACAGGCTTGCTTTTTTCTTGGGTAGTCTCAGGGAATACCCCTAAATTTAGACGGCCAAATGTCAAACAAGGGGTATTCCTCTGAAGAGGCCTACAGGATTCTGACCCAGTCGGATGAGGAGTGGGAACCCTCATCTGACGAATCCAGCGGGTCAGAATACCAACCTGTAGAAAGCAGTGGCTCTCTGACCCAAAGTTCTGACGAGGAGGTGGAGGTCCCTGATAGAAGCAGGCGTACCCGGCCCCGTGTTGCTAGACCGCAGGTTGCGCAGGATCCGCTTCAAGGGCAGCAGAGTGGGCTGGCGCTGCCGGATTACGTGGTGAGGCATACACCAGCAGCGCAGCCCGTCCTGGACCTTCTACCAGCACTGCCGTAGAACATGGTGAAGTGGCGAGCACCAGAAGGGCAGTAGAAGCTGGTACGGTGGCACGTGCAGTAGTTTCCCGCCGCAGCCACCGCGCAGACAGGCCCGTAGAGCCCCTAGAGTCCCTGAGGTGCTGGCAAATCCTGATTGGCAGCCCCCATCTTCAGCCGCACCAGTAGTTCCCCCTTTCACCGCCCAGTCAGGAGTTCGGGTGGAAACAGCTCAGATAGGATCGGCGCTGGGGTTTTTGAGCTGTTTTTCACTGCGGAGCTCTTTGACTTAGTCGTGGCAGAAACAAACAGATATGCCACTCAATTTATCGCCGACAACCCGGGAAGCTCTTATGCCCAGCCTTTCCGGTGGAAACCAGTCCAAGTTTCCGAACTTAGAACTTTTCTGGGCCTTCTCCTCAGCATGGGCATAACCAAAAACATGAATTGCGGTCATATTGGTCCACGAACCCAATTCATCACATGCCCATGTACTCTGCTGCCATGTCCAGGACACGTTTTGAGACCATCCTGCGTTTCCTGCACTTTAGTGACAACACCACCTCCCGTCCCAGAGGCCACCCAGCTTTTGACCGGCTCCATAAAATTCGGCCCCTCATAGACCATTTCAACCAGAAATTTGCAGATTTGTACACCCCTGCTCAAAACATCTGCGTAGACGAGTCCCTTGTACATTTCACCGGGCGCCTTGGCTTCAAGCAGTACATCCCAAGCAAGCGCGCCCGGTATGGGGTCAAATTGTATAAGCTCTGTGAAAGGGCCACAGGCTATACGCACAAATTTCGGATCTATGAGGGAAAAGATCAGACCCTGGAGCCGGTCGGTTGCCCTGACTACCTGGGGAGCAGTGGGAAGATAGTCTGGGACTTGGTGTCACCCTTATTCGGCAAGGGGTACCATCTTTACGTGGACAACTTTTACACAAGTGTGGCCCTCTTCAAGCATTTGTTCCTAGAACAGATTGGCTGCTGCGGCACCGCGCGACCTAGTCGCCGGGCTACCCCCAACGGCTTCTTACCACCCGACTTGCAAGGGGGCAGAGGGCTGCACTGTGTAACGACGAACTGCTCGCGGTGAAATGGAGAGACAAGCGTGACGCTTACATGCTCTCCTCCATTCACGCAGACACGACAGTACAAATTCAACGGGCAACCAGTGTCGTTGAAAAGCCCCTCTCAGTCCACGACTATAACCTCCACATGGGAGGGGTGGACTTCAACGACCAGATGTTGGCCCCTTATTTGGTTTCCCGAAAGACCAGACGCTGGTATAAAAAAGTGTCTGTTTATCTGATTCAATTGGCTCTATATAATAGTTACGTTCTCTACAGTAAGGCTGGGAGAACTGGATCTTTCCTAAAATTCCAGGAAGAGATCGCCGAGAACCTCCTGTACCCAGGAGGTTCCGTGGCCCCATCCACCAGTGTAGTTAGCCGTCTACACGAGCGGCACTTCCCTAGCGCTGTGCCGGGTACCTCAAACCAACCGCCACCCCGAAAAAAATGTCGTGTCTGTAGCAGGAGTGGAATAAGGCGTGACACCCGTTATTTCTGTCCTGACTGTCCTGACCACCCTGCCCTATGCCTTGGAGAGTGTTTCCGGAAGTACCACACTCAGGTACACTTAGGGACCTAGGGACAGCACTACACAGGTAGTTTTTTTCCACTGAGGCTCTAGGGTCTCTCAGGACACTAGGTTTTGAGAGACCCTAACACATAGGGACGGTGCTGGTGTGCTACAGCAGAAGTGTGAAACGGTAGAAACCTCTCCTTTCACTTGGGATAACGCGTATAATGTACTTCGCACCATCTCTGTGTGATTTACACTTTACACATTGTCCCATGGGAAAGGAGAGGTTTCTGCTAGGAAAATAAAGAGTGAAATGGTAAAAAAATAAAAATTAAACAGGTAGCAAGAAAAAAATCTTGAGTTAGTTCAGGTTTTTATGTTCATGTTTTATAAAAGTTTTAAAATGTTCTGGTTTTATAAAGTTTGCAACGTTCAAGTCATGTGCCTGCTGCCTGTTTTTCTTCTTTTTTTTTTTTTTTTCCCCATAACCACCCTTTATTTTCCAGGTATACCAACAGACCAACGGACCAACCGACGAAAACGCCGCAGCACTGATGTGAATTCTGAGAGAAGCATTGCTGCTATCAGAAGACACGTGAAGTCAGTGTATGCGGCGCTGCAAGACGAGATTTCTCCTCTGCAGGACAGGTACGCTTGCCCTGGCATGTGAGCTGAGGAGAGGTGTTGGAGTTCATATGCTTTGGCAAACACTTTGTATCAAAAATCTGGCAAAGATGTCTTCCTCCACACCGATGGATTGATCGATGTGAATGGAGAAATCACGCTTGCCAGGACATAGGAGCTGAGTGGGTATGGATGTTTGGGCGGAGCCCCTATGTCCTGGCAATCGCCAGGCCCCTCTTTTTTTCTTGCATATTTTTGGCAGAGATTTTTTCATCCACATCGATCGATGCGAATGAGGAAATCTGTGCCGCTCATTTTTTTCTTTCAGCCCAGAGGCTGAACGGAAAAATCTCATTACCCGTATGCTCCATATAAGGAGAATAGCAGAAACTCCTAATGCTGGCCATACGTGTAATGATTGCGGTGACCTCAAATGCCAGGGCAGTACAAAAACCTCACATGTGAACCCATTTCTGGAAAGAAGACGCCCCAAGGTATTCGCTGAGGGGCATATTGAGTCCATGAAAGATTGAACTTTTGTCACAAGTTAGCGGAAAGGGAGACTTTGTGAAAAAAACAAAAAATCAAATTCCGCTAACTTGGGCAAAAAATCTTCTATGAACTCACCATACCTCACAGAATACCTTGGGGTGTCTTCTTCCAAAATGGGGTCACATGTGGGTATTTATACTGCCCTGGCATTTTAGGGGCCCTGAAGCGTGAGAAGAAAAATGCGTAAAAATACCGTCCTAAAAGGTACTCATTGATTTAGGGCCGACTAGCGCAACTTGGCTGCAAAAGTGGCACACATGTGGTACTCTACTCAGGAGAAGTAGGGCAATGTGTTTTGGGGTGTACTTTTACATATACCCATACTGGGTGTGAAAAATATCTCTGTAAATGACAACTTTTTAAAAAAAAATTATACAAAGTTGTCATTTACAGAGATATTTTTCACACCCAGTAGGGGTATAGGTAAAAATACGCCCCAAAACACATTGCCCTACTTCTCCCGAGTACGTCGATACCCCATGTGTGCCACTTTTTGCAGCCAAGATGCGCAAGAGCCCTAAATCCAATGAGTACCTTATAGGATTTCACAGGACATTTTTTACGCATTTGGATTCCAAACTGCTTCTGACGTTTAGGGGCCCCTCAAATGCCAGGGCAGTATAAATACCCCACAAGTGACCCCATTTCGGAAAGAAGACACCCCAAGGTATTCCGTGAGGGGTATGGTGAGTTCATGTAAAATTGTATTTTTGGCACAAGTTAGTGGAATATGAGACTTTGTAAAAAAAAAAAAAAAAAAAAAATCAATTTCCGCAAACTTGTGCCAAAAATAAAAACTTCCATGAACTCACTATGCCCATCAAGTGAATACCTTGGGGTGTCTACTTTCGAAATGGGGTCACTTGTGTGGTATTACTCGCCCTGGCATTTTAGGGCCCCTAAACGCCAAGCAGTTTGGAATTAAATGGCGAAATGTCCTGTGAAATTCTAGGTACACATTGATTTAGGGTTCATTTGCGCATCTTGGATGCAAAAGTGGTACATAGGGTATCGCTGTACTCAGAGAAGTAGGAGCAATATGTTTGGGGTGTATTTTACATATACCCCTACTGGGTGTGAAAATATCTCTGTAAATGACAACTTTGTATAAATTTTTAAAAAGTTGTCATTTACAGAGATATTTCTCACACCCTGCATGGGTATATGTAAAAATACACCCCAAAACACATTGCCCTACTTCTCCTGAGTACGGCGATACCTCATGTGTGCCACTTTTTGCATCCAAGATGCGCAAATAGGCCCTAAATCCAATGAGTACCTTTAGGATTTTACAGGGCATTTTTACGCATTTGGATTCTCACGCTTAGGGGCCCCTAAAATGCCAGGGCAGTATAAATACCCACAAGTGACCCCTATTTCGGAAAGAAGACACCCCAAGGTATTCTGTGAGGGGTATGGTGAGTTCATGTAAAATTGTATTTTTGGCAAAAGTTAGTAGAATATGAGACTTTGTAAAAAAAAAAAAAAAATCCATTTCCGCTAACTTGTGACAAAAATAAAACTTCCATGAACTCACTATGCCCCTCAGTGAATACCTTAGGTGTCTACTTTCGGAAATGGGGTCATTAATGGGGTATTTCTACTGTCTGGGCATTGTAGTACGTCAGGAAACAGGACAGGTGCTCAGAAAGTCAAAGTGCGGAAATTCACTTTTTGCACCATAGTTTGTAAACGCTATAACTTTTACCCAAACCAATAAATATACACTTATTGCATTTTTTTTATCAAAGACATGTAGAACAATAAATTTAGAGAAAATTTTTTAGAGAAATGTAGTTTTATTTGACAAATTTTCCAACATAAAGTGAAAAATATCATTTTTTTGCAAAAATTTCATCAAAAAAAGTAAAATATCAAAAAAAGTAAAAATGTCAGCAAGAAAGAAATAGCACCAAATGAAAGCTCTATTAGTGAGAAGAAAAGGAGGTAAAATTCATTTGGGTGGTAAGTTGCATGTCGGAGCAATAAACGGTGAAAGTAGCGTAGCGCGGAATTGTAAAAAGTGGCCTGGTCTTTAAGGGTGTTTAAGGTAGGGGGGCTGAAGTGGTTAACACAGTTCTTGTTGCAGACAATAGACTTTTGTACAGTCGCAGTTACAGCAGGCTTACATCCAGCAAGGTAAAATAGAGGGTAAAATAACAGGACTTTGAATTGCAGGTGAACCTTACTTTCTTCCTGGCTTGTCCTGACTGGCAATTATTCTTCAAGGCCCCAATGCCCTACTTCTGGCTTATATCCTTGAATCTCCAGTAGACAGTGTACCTCCTCTTGACATTTCAGTACCTCTTGCTCTAGGGATTGCCTCTGCTTGACTTCTGCTGAACTTGCTTAGGCCCGAGACATGTGGCCTTCACAGACTCCAGGGTCTGCACTAACACTAGCCTGCCCTGGCCTAGCTATATATATCCCTGCTCACCAGTTCCCTAGTGGTCTAACACCTACATCACAACTCTCACATTACTGCAGGCAATTATAAGAAACCACTTAAAGGGACATAACAGATTGGTAGTAAGCGGGTATTAAAGTGCCCGTATACTGCATATAGTGTCGGGTGCTCCATACTGTATACTGCAGGGTGCTGTGTACTGTATACTGTGGGGTGCTGTATAGTGTGGCGTGCTGTGTACTGTATACTGTGGGGTGCTGTATAGTGTGGGGTGCTGTTTACTGTATAGAGTGGGGTGCTATATACTGTATATTTTGGGGTGTTGTATATTTTGGGGTGCTGTATACTGTATACTGTGGGGTGCTGTATAGTATGGGGTGCTGTATACTGTGGGGTGCTGTATACTACGGGATGCTGTATATTGTGGAGTGCTGTATACTGTGGGGTGCTGTATATTGTATAGTGTGGGGTACTCTATACTATGGGGGCTGTATATTGTGGAGTGTTATACTGCTCTCCTGTATACTGCGGGTGCAGTATAGTGTGGGGTGCTGTATAGTGTCGGGTGCTCCATACTGTATAGTGCAGGGTGCTGTGTACTGTATACTGTGGGAGTGCTGTATAGTGTGGGGTGCTGTGTACTGTATACTGTGGGGTGCTGTATAGTGTGGGGTGCTGTTTACTGTATAGAGTGGGGTGCTATATACTGTATAGAGTGGGGTGTTGTATATTTTGGGGTGCTGTATACTGTATACTGTGGGGTGCTGTATAATGTGGGGTGCTGTATACTACGGGATGCTGTATATTGTGGAGTGCTGTATACTGTGGGGTGCTGTATATTGTATAGTGTGGGGTACTGTATACTATGGGGGCTGTATATTGTGGAGTGTTATACTGCTCTCCTGTATACTGCGAGGTGCAGTATAGTGTGGGGTGCAGTATAGTGTATACTATGGGGGCTGTATATTGTGGAGTGCTATACTGCTCTCCTGTATACTGTGGGGTGCAGTATACTGTGGGGTGCTGTATAGTGTGGGGTGCTGTATAGTGTGGGGTGCTGTATAGTGTGGGGTGCAGTATAGTGTGGGGTGCTGTATAGTGTGGGGTGCTGTATAGTGTGGGGTGCTGTATACTATGGGGGCTGTATATTGTGGAGTGTTGTACTGCTCTCCTGTATACTGCGGGGTGCAGTATAGTGTGGGGTGCAGTATAGTGTATACTATGGGGGCTGTATATTGTGGAGTGCTATACTGCTCTCCTGTATACTGTGAGGTGCAGTATACTGTGGGGTGCTGTATAGTGTGGGGTGCTGTATAGTGTGGGGTGCAGTATAGTGTGGGGTGCTGTATAGTGTGGGGTGCAGTATAGTGTGGGGTGCTGTATAGTGTGGGGTGCTGTATAGTGTGGGGTGCAGTATAGTGTGGGGTGCTGTATAGTGTGGGGTGCTGTATAGTGTGGGGTGCTGTATAGTGTGGGGTGCTGTGTAGTGTGGGGTGCTGTATAGTGTGGGGTACTGTATACTATAGGGGGCTGTATATTGTGGAGTGTTATACTGCTCTCCTGTATACTGCGAGGTGCAGTATAGTGTGGGGTGCTGTATAGTGTCGGGTGCTCCATACTGTATACTGCAGGGTGCTGTGTACTGTATACTGTGGGGTGCTGTATAGTGTGGGGTGCTGTGTACTGTATACTGTGGGGTGCTGTATAGTGTGGGGTGCTGTTTACTGTATAGAGTGAGGGTGCTATATACTGTATAGAGTGGGGTGTTGTATATTTTGGGGTGCTGTGTACTGTATACTGTGGGGTGCTGTATAGTGTGGGGTGCTGTTTACTGTATAGAGTGGGGTGCTATATACTGTATAGAGTGGGGTGTTGTATATTTTGGGGTGCTGTATACTGTATACTGTGGGGTGCTGTATATTGTGGGGTGCTGTATACTACGGGATGCTGTATATTGTGGAGTGCTGTATACTGTGGGGTGCTGTATATTGTATAGTGTGGGGTACTGTATACTATGGGGGCTGTATATTGTGGAGTGTTATACTGCTCTCCTGTATACTGCGGGGTGCAGTATAGTGTGGGGTGCAGTATAGTGTGGGGTGCAGTATAGTGTATACTATGGGGGGCTGTATATTGTGGAGTGCTATACTGCTCTCCTGTATACTGTAGGGTGCAGTATACTGTGGGTGCTGTATAGTGTGGAGTGCTGTATAGTGTGGGGTGCAGTATAGTGTGGGGTGCTGTATAGTGTGGGGTGCTGTATAGTGTGAGGTGCTGTATAGTGTGGGGTGCTGTATAGTGTGGGGTGCTGTATACTATGGGGGCTGTATATTGTGGAGTGTTATACTGCTCTCCTGTATACTGCGAGGTCAGTATAGTGTGGGGTGCAGTATAGTGTGGGGTGCAGTATAGTGTATACTATGGGGGCTGTATATTGTGGAGTGCTATACTGCTCTCCTGTATACTGTGGGGTGCAGTATACTGTGGGGTGCTGTATAGTGTGGAGTGCTGTATAGTGTGGGGTGCAGTATAGTGTGGGGTGCTGTATAGTGTGGGGTGCTGTATAGTGTGGGGTGCTGTATACTATGGGGGGCTGTATATTGTGGAGTGCTATACTGCTCTCCTGTATACTGTGGGGTGCAATATACTGTGGGGTGCTGTATAGTGTGGGGTGCTGTATAGTGTGGGGTGCAGTATAGTGTGGGGTGCTGTATAGTGTGGGGTGCTGTATAGTGTGGGGTGCTGTATAGTGTGGGGTGCTGTATACTATGGGGGGCTGTATATTGTGGAGTGTTATACTGCTCTCCTGTATACTGCGAGGTGCAATATAGTGTGGGGTGCAGTATAGGTGTATACTATGGGGGCTGTATATTGTGGAGTGCTATACTGCTCTCCTGTATACTGTGGGGTGCAGTATACTGTGGGGTGCTGTATAGTGTGGGGTGCTGTATAGTGTGGGGTGCAGTATAGTGTATACTATGGGGGGCTGTATATTGTGGAGTGCTATACTGCTCTCCTGTATACTGTGGGGTGCAGTATACTGTGGGGTGCTGTATACTGTGGTGTGCTGTATAGTGTGGGGTGCAGTACAGTATGGTGTGCTGTATACTGTGGGGTGCTGTATAGTATGAAGTGCTGTATACTGTATAGTGTGCTGTATACTGTGAGGTGTTATACTGTATGCTATAGGATGCTATACTGCATACTGCGGGGTGCAGTATAGTGTGGGGTGCAGTATAGTGTGGGGTGCTGTATAGTGTGGGGTGCTGTATACTATGGGGGGCTGTATATTGTGGAGTGTTATACTGCTCTCCTGTATACTGTGGGGTGCAGTATAGTGTGGGGTGCAGTATAGTGTATACTATGGGGGGCTGTATATTGTGGAGTGCTATACTGCTCTCCTGTATACTGTGGGGTGCAGTATACTGTGGGGTGCTGTATACTGTGGGGTGCTGTATAGTGTGGGGTGCAGTACAGTGTGGGGTGCTGTATACTGTGGGGTGCTGTATAGTATGAAGTGCTGTATACTGTATAGTGTGCTGTATACTGTGAGGTGTTATACTGTATGCTATAGGATGCTATACTGCATACTGTGGGGTGTTACACTATGTATTGCATACTGTGGGGTACTATATACTGTGGGGTGCTATACTATATATGGCATACTTTGGGAAACTGTATACTATAGGGTGCTATACTGCATACTGTGGGGTGCTGTATACTATAGGGTGCTATACTGCATACTGTGGGGTGCTATATACTATAGGGAGTTATACTGCATACTGTGGGGTGCTGTATACTATAGGGTGCTATACTGTGGGGTGCTGTATACTATAGGGTGCTATACTGCATACTGTGAGGTGCTGGGCTGCACTGTAACGCTAGGGTAAGTCCCGGTCTCCCCCCTGAACTGCAGAGTGGTGCCCACTTCCAGCCCTGAGCCCGGCTGCCCAGAGCACTGATCCTGAGCCGCTGGAGTCTTCAGAACTGGAAGGATTCACAGTCATTCACTGTAAGCGATATTATATATAGTGGTGGAGGGCATGATTGCATGCTAGGGTGTGGGAAGGCGGGATCCAGGGGGCCCAAGTAAATTCTTGCCCAGGGTCCAATCAATATTAAAGACGGCCCTGGTGATAACTATGTGTCATGTATTGTAGTGTCAATGTCTGCTGGGGTGGGCTCGCATACAGGAATTAAGAGCCCTCTGGAGGAAATGACCTGTCTTGTAACAAGTGGCAGTGATCTATACAAGTGGCAGTGCCTGATATAATATATATCTAATAGCAAGGTTAAAAATCCCTTTCAACCCAACCATTGATCCCAACTTTTATACAAAAAAGGAACGGGATCATTTTCTATTCATGGATTGATCGATGTGAATGGAGAAATCACGTTTGCCAGGACATAGGAGCTGAGTGGGTATGGATGTTTGGGCGTGAGCCCTATGTCCCTGGCAATCGCCAGGCCCCTCTTTTTCTTGCATATTTTTGGCAGAGATTTTTTCATCCACATCGATCGATGCGAATGAGGAAATCTGTGCCGTTCATTTTTCTTTCAGCCCAGAGGCTGAACGGAAAAATCTCATTACCCGTATGCTCCATATAAGGAGAATAGCAGAAACTCCTAATGCTGGCCATACGTGTAATGATTAGCGGTGACCCTCAAATGCCAGGGCAGTACAAAAACCTCACATGTGACCCCATTTCGGAAAGAAGACGCCCCTAAGGTATTCGCTGAGGGGCATATTGAGTCCATGAAAGATTGAACTTTTTGTCACAAGTTAGCGGAAAGGGAGACTTTGTGAAAAAAACAAAAAATCAAATTCCGCTAACTTGGGCAAAAAAAAATCTTCTATGAACTCACCATACCCCTCACAGAATACCTTGGGGTGTCTTCTTCCAAAATGGGGTCACATGTGGGGTATTTATACTGCCCTGGCATTTTAGGGGCCCTGAAGCGTGAGAAGAAAAAAATGCGTAAAAATACCGTCCCAAAAGGTACTCATTGATTTAGGGTCCAATTGCGCACTTGGCTGCAAAAAGTGGCACACATGTGGTATCTCTGTACTCAGGAGAAGTAGGGCAATGTGTTTTGGGGTGTACTTTTACATATACCCATACTGGGTGTGAAAATATCTCTGTAAATGACAACTTTTTAAAAAAAATTATACAAAGTTGTCATTTACAGAGATATTTTTCACACCCAGTAGGGGTATATGTAAAAATACGCCCCAAAACACATTGCCCTACTTCTCCCGAGCACGGCGATACCCCATGTGTGCCACTTTTTGCAGCCAAGATGCGCAAAGGGGCCCTAAACCAATGAGTACCTTATAGGATTTCACAGGACATTTTTTACGCATTTGGATTCCAAACTGCTTCTGACGCTTAGGGGCCCCTCAAATGCCAGGGCAGTATAAATACCCCACAAGTGACCCCATTTCGGAAAGAAGACACCCCAAGGTATTCCGTGAGGGGTATGGTGAGTTCATGTAAAATTGTATTTTTGGCACAAGTTAGTGGAATATGAGACTTTGTAAAAAAAAAAAAAAAAAAAAATCAATTTCCGCAAACTTGTGCCAAAAATAAAACTTCCATGAACTCACTATGCCCATCAGCGAATACCTTGGGGTGTCTACTTTCCGAAATGGGGTCACTTGTGTGGTATTACGTCCTGGCATTTTAGGGGCCCCTAAACGCCAGCAGTTTGAATTAAATGCGTAGAATGTCTGTAAAATCTCTAGCAGTACTCATTGATTTAGTTCATTTGCGCATCTTGATGCAAAGTGGCACACATGAGTATCGCTGTATCAGAGAAGTAGGCAATATGTTTTGGGGTGTATTTTACATATACTCTACTGGTGTGAAAATATCTCTGCAAATGACAACTTTGTATAAATTTTTAAAAAGTTGTCATTTACAGAGATATTTCTCACACCCTGCATGGGTATATGTAAAAATACACCCCAAAACACATTGCCCTACTTCTCCTGAGTACGGCGATACCCCATGTGTGCCACTTTTTGCATCCAAGATGCGCAAATGGGCCCTAAATCCAATGAGTACCTTTAGGATTTTACAGGGCATTTTTACGCATTTGGATTCTCACGCTTTAGGGGCCCCTAAAATGCCAGGGCAGTATAAATACTCCACAAGTGACCCCATTTCTGGAAAGAAGACACCCCAAGGTATTCTGTGAGGGGTATGGTGAGTTCATGTAAAATTGTATTTTTGGCACAAGTTAGTAGAATATGAGACTTTGTAAAAAAAAAAAAAAATCCATTTCCGCTAACTTGTGACAAAAATAAAAACTTCCATGAACTCACTATGCCCCTCAGTGAATACCTTAGGGTGTCTACTTTCGGAAATGGGGTCATTTATGGGGTATTTCTACTGTCTGGGCATTGTAGTACGTCAGGAAACAGGACAGGTGCTCAGAAAGTCAAAGTGCGGAAATTCACTTTTTTGCACCATAGTTTGTAAACGCTATAACTTTTACCCAAACCAATAAATATACACTTATTGCATTTTTTTATCAAAGACATGTAGAACAATAAATTTAGAGAAAATTTTTAGAGAAATGTAGTTTTATTTGACAAATTTTCCAACATAAAGTGAAAATATCATTTTTTTGCAAAAATTTCATCAAAAAAGTAAAATATCAAAAAAGTAAAAATGTCAGCAAGAAAGAAATAGCACCAAATGAAAGCTCTATTAGTGAGAAGAAAAAGGAGGTAAAATTCATTTGGGTGGTAAGTTGCATGTCGGAGCAATAAACGGTGAAAGTAGCGTAGTGCGGAATTGTAAAAAGTGGCCTGGTCTTTAAGGGTGTTTAAGGTAGGGGGCTGAAGTGGTTAACTACAGTTCTTGTTTGCAGACAATAGACTTTTGTACAGTCGCAGTTACAGCAGGCTTACATCCAGCAAGGTAAAATAGAGGGTAAAATAACAGGACTTTGAATTGCAGGTGAACCTTACTTTCTTCCTGGCTTGTCTGACTGGCAATTATTCTTCAAGGCCCCAATGCCCTACTTCTGGCTTATATCCTTGAATCTCCAGTAGACAGTGTACCTCCTCTTGACATTTCAGTACCTCTTGCTCTAGGGATTGCCTCTGCTTGACTTCTGCTGAACTTGCTTAGGCCCGAGACATGTGGCCTTCACAGACTCCAGGGTCTGCACTAACACTAGCCTGCCCTGGCCTAGCTATATATATCCCTGCTCACCAGTTCCCTAGTGGTCTAACACCTACATCACAACTCTCACATTACTGCAGGCAATTATAAGAAACCACTTAAAGGGACATAACAGATTGGTAGTAAGCGGGTATTAAAGTGCCCGTATACTGCATATAGTGTCGGGTGCTCCATACTGTATACTGCAGGGTGCTGTGTACTGTATACTGTGGGGTGCTGTATAGTGTGGCGTGCTGTGTACTGTATACTGTGGGGTGCTGTATAGTGTGGGGTGCTGTTTACTGTATAGAGTGGGGTGCTATATACTGTATATTTTGGGGTGTTGTATATTTTGGGGTGCTGTATACTGTATACTGTGGGGTGCTGTATAGTATGGGGTGCTGTATACTGTGGGGTGCTGTATACTACGGGATGCTGTATATTGTGGAGTGCTGTATACTGTGGGGTGCTGTATATTGTATAGTGTGGGGTACTCTATACTATGGGGGCTGTATATTGTGGAGTGTTATACTGCTCTCCTGTATACTGCGGGTGCAGTATAGTGTGAGGTGCTGTATAGTGTCGGGTGCTCCATACTGTATAGTGCAGGGTGCTGTGTACTGTATACTGTGGGAGTGCTGTATAGTGTGGGGTGCTGTGTACTGTATACTGTGGGGTGCTGTATAGTGTGGGGTGCTGTTTACTGTATAGAGTGGGGTGCTATATACTGTATAGAGTGGGGTGTTGTATATTTTGGGGTGCTGTATACTGTATACTGTGGGGTGCTGTATAATGTGGGGTGCTGTATACTACGGGATGCTGTATATTGTGGAGTGCTGTATACTGTGGGGTGCTGTATATTGTATAGTGTGGGGTACTGTATACTATGGGGGCTGTATATTGTGGAGTGTTATACTGCTCTCCTGTATACTGCGGAGTGCAGTATAGTGTGGGGTGCAGTATAGTGTATACTATGGGGGCTGTATATTGTGGAGTGCTATACTGCTCTCCTGTATACTGTGGGGTGCAGTATACTGTGGGGTGCTGTATAGTGTGGGGTGCTGTATAGTGTGGGGTGCTGTATAGTGTGGGGTGCAGTATAGTGTGGGGGTGCTGTATAGTGTGGGGTGCTGTATAGTGTGGGGTGCTGTATACTATGGGGGGCTGTATATTGTGGAGTGTTGTACTGCTCTCCTGTATACTGCGGGAGTGCAGTATAGTGTGGGGTGCAGTATAGTGTATACTATGGGGGCTGTATATTGTGGAGTGCTATACTGCTCTCCTGTATACTGTGGGGTGCAGTATACTGTGGGGTGCTGTATAGTGTGGGGTGCTGTATAGTGTGGGGTGCAGTATAGTGTGGGGTGCTGTATAGTGTGGGGTGCAGTATAGTGTGGGAGTGCTGTATAGTGTGGGGTGCTGTATAGTGTGGGGTGCAGTATAGTGTGGGGTGCTGTATAGTGTGGGGTGCTGTATAGTGTGGGGTGCTGTATAGTGTGGGGTGCTGTGTAGTGTGGGGTGCTGTATAGTGTGGGGTACTGTATACTATGGGGGGCTGTATATTGTGGAGTGTTATACTGCTCTCCTGTATACTGCGAGGTGCAGTATAGTGTGGGGTGCTGTATAGTGTCGGGTGCTCCATACTGTATACTGCAGGAGTGCTGTGTACTGTATACTGTGGGGTGCTGTATAGTGTGGGGTGCTGTGTACTGTATACTGTGGGGTGCTGTATAGTGTGGGGTGCTGTTTACTGTATAGAGTGGGGTGCTATATACTGTATAGAGTGGGGTGTTGTATATTTTGGGGTGCTGTGTACTGTATACTGTGGGGTGCTGTATAGTGTGGGGTGCTGTTTACTGTATAGAGTGGGGTGCTATATACTGTATAGAGTGGGGTGTTGTATATTTTGGGGTGCTGTATACTGTATACTGTGGGGTGCTGTATAATGTGGGGTGCTGTATACTACGGGATGCTGTATATTGTGGAGTGCTGTATACTGTGGGGTGCTGTATATTGTATAGTGTGGGGTACTGTATACTATGGGGGGCTGTATATTGTGGAGTGTTATACTGCTCTCCTGTATACTGCGGGAGTGCAGTATAGTGTGGGGTGCAGTATAGTGTGGGGTGCAGTATAGTGTATACTATGGGGGCTGTATATTGTGGAGTGCTATACTGCTCTCCTGTATACTGCAGGGTGCAGTATACTGTGGGGTGCTGTATAGTGTGGGGTGCTGTATAGTGTGGGGTGCTGTATAGTGTGGGGTGCTGTATAGTGTGGAGCTGTATAGTGGAGGTGCTGTATAGTGTGGGGTGCTGTATAGTGTGGGGTGCTGTATACTATGGGGGCTGTATATTGTGGAGTGTTATACTGCTCTCCTGTATACTGCAGTGGGGTGCAGTATAGTGTGGGGTGCAGTATAGTGTATACTATGGGGGGCTGTATATTGTGGAGTGCTATACTGCTCTCCTGTATACTGTGAGGTGCAGTATACTGTGGGGTGCTGTATAGTGTGGAGTGCTGTATAGTGTGGGGTGCAGTATAGTGTGGGGTGCTGTATAGTGTGGGGTGCTGTATAGTGTGGAGTGCTGTATACTATGGGGGCTGTATACTGTGGGAGTGCTGTATACTGTGGGGTGCCTGTATACTGTGGGGTGCTGTATAGTGTGGGGTGCTGTATAGTGTGGGGTGCTGTATAGTGTGGGGTGCTGTATAGTGTGGGGTGCTGTATAGTGTGGGGTGCTGTACAAGAAACGTTTGACCTCTGTGCTTGCAAACAAGGGTTTTTCCACCAAGTATTAAGTCTTTTTTTGTTAGAGGGTTCAAATACTTATTTCACTCAATGAAATGCAAATCAGTTGCTATCTTTTATTTAAAGTTATTTTTTCGATTTTCCTTTTGATGTGCTATCTGCCACTGTTACAATAAACCTACCATTGAAATGATACTGTTCTGAGACTTTTCATTTCTTTGTCATTGGACAAACTTACAAAATCAGTGAGGGGTCAAATAATTATTTCCTCCACTGTATGTCTGAATGGGGATTAGAGTAGGGCATGTTAGGGACAGGTCCCTTTTGTTCGCCATTTGCCACCTCAAACCCTGTAACGGTGAAGTTCGTAAGGGTGGGGCTGGATGGTTAGTGTGGCGGAGGTATTTACCGCGGTTAGTATTTAGGCACCTTGACATCGCCTCACTTAATGGAAATCTGCCTTGTAAAAACCTACTTATCTGTCCATGGGGAGGTTGTCGCCACTAGGAATCTGATTGTGAGGGTGAACCTGCTCCTGGTCACGATATTCTTGTTTCAAGAAAGTCGGTGCAGTTGTGAAAGACTGCAAGGGTCAAGCCGCTCCGGAAGTCAATAGGTCACGCTGGTCGGGAGAGTAGGCGTTCCGGTTTAATGGACCTCCTCCATGCAGCACGCAAGGGACAAGTAAGACAGTAGGAGCGGCTGACACCGATACGTTCAAAGCAGAAGATGTCCAGACCTTGGGGTGGATACCTGAAGATCGGCAGTAGTACCGAGAGACAGTAAGGGTGTGGTCACTCCAAACTCATCGGAGTGGCCGACACCGCAAGACGGTTATCTGAAATAAAGGCCAGTTAAGTTGACGACAGCCAATCCTGTGGATAGAAGAGTTTGGGTTACGGTGAAAAGCAGGTCGGTGAAAGGTCGGGATGGGTGATGTCTAGGTACCTAAAGATCAGTGTATACTCCAGTTCTTCCTGAAGTATCACTAAGAATGGGGTTGAGGGGGGCAAATATGTCTCAACCCTTCCCCCCTAGAATATTGTCGTAATTTCCGACAACAGGGGGATTGTTGAGGAAGGGTTGAAATATATATATATGTGTCCCTTTATAGAATATGTCCCCTTTCATATATATATCCCATATATGCCCCCTCTTTCCATGGCCCCTTTTCAACTTGATACAGGCCAGTGTTTAGCCTGTAGGCCATGGCTTGCATTGTTATCTGTTAAATCGCCCAACTGTCCCTGGGGGGAAGTTAGCATAGAGACGCTAACTAGGATGTGGGTCCAGGACAGGAGATTGCAGACTTTATGGCACCTTTTGATCAGCACATGACTTACATGCTAAACCTGTTTCCTTCTCCCCCATCTTTGCCCATGGCCAAACTACTTGGGGGGGAGGGCTCACAAGGGACAGTGGACTACACAGATAGGAGGGCATGCGACTATAGAGAAGAGGTCTTCTGAAGTCGGCTCCTGACTGAGAAGGACACACACAGATGGGACCTCGAGATGGCTGAGTACCCCCAACCCCTGCCCTGATTTTCCAGATCCCTACATTCCCATGTACCCCTTCCCTGCCCAGCAGCATCAACTCCTGCTGCTGTGTACCCCTTAAGCTGCAACCCTTATCCAGCCCCGCAGTACCCCAGCCCAGGACCCTTGCAGTGCCCAGCAGCCCTGTAACCCTGAACCCCTTCAAGACTGCTGTGTGTAGATTGACCCCTGCACCCCATTTTGTGTTAACCCTTGCAGTGCCATTACCTCTGGACTGCATTGTGATATTGCAGTAGGGACAGTGTGAGTAGCCAGGTGGGTGGGTTACTGCTGCAATGTATGTTAGTGTAATTGTATAGCTAGTTTGTGGGGTGGAATTGGGATTGTATGTAGAATAGTTAGGATTATTGTATGTGTAGTAGTGTTGTAGTGTTGTAATTGACTACTGTATTACTGTGTGGCTATAAATATATATATTCATATTCCCTTGTATATGGATATATATAATTATAGACTATAGACGTGTATTGTGTTAATAAATACCTTTTATTATTTAACCGCTACAGGACCGCCTAACGCAGGGATGCGTCCTGCGGGCGGTCCTGTAGCTCTGAGACGACGCATCGGCGCGTCATCTCGTGAGAGCCGAGACTTCCTGTGAACGCGCGCGCGAGCGTGCGCGTTCACAGTGAAACGCGTCTCGGCAGTTCTGCTACAGCCTGCCAGCGATGATCCATCGCTGGCAGGCTGTAGATGTGAATTAAATCGCATCAAACAGCTATATCAGACGCTGTTTTGTGAACAGTGTCTGATATAGCTGCTACCTGGTCCTCTGGTGGTCCCATTTGCTGGGATCGACCACCAGAGGACCAGGCAACTATGTAAAGTAGCACCAAACACTACACTAACCCCCACCCCCTCACCTATTAACCCCTTGATCACCCCATCTAGACCCCTGATCACCCCCTGTCATTGATCACACCCCTTGTAAGGCTCCATTCAGACGTCCATATGTGTTTTGCAGATTCGTGGATTCACGGATCCGCGGATCCGCAGATCCTCAAAACACGGACACCGGCAATGTGCTTTCCGCATTTTGCAGATCCGCACATTGCCAGAACTATATAGAAAATGCTTTTTCTTGTCCGCAATTGCGGACAAGAATAGGACATGTTCTATATTTTTGCGAACGGAAGTGCAGACCCGAGCGCGGATCCGTAATTCCGGATCCGAGCGGGACAAAGTCTGTCCCCATAGAAATGAATGGGTCCACAATTCCGTTGCGCAAACAGAATTTCGGACGTGTGAATGGGGCATAAGGGTCCCTTATCACCGCCAGTTAGTTAGCTACTTGTTAGGTAGCTAGCGCCCAGCCCACCGCACCGCAGTCACTGATTTTGGCAGAGATTTTTCATCCACATTGATCGATGCGAATGAAAAAATCTGTGCCGTTCATTTTTTTTTCAGCCCAGAGGCTGAACGGAAAAAAATCTCATTACCCGTATGCTCAATATAAGGAGAATCGCAGAAACTCCTAATGCTGGCCATACGTGTAATGATTGCGGAGACCCTAAAATGCCAGGACAGTACAAACACCTCACATGTGACCCCATTTTAGAAAGAAGACACCCCAAGGTATTCCGTGAGGGGTATGGTGAGTTCATGCAAAATTTTATTTTTGTCACAAGTTAGTGGAATATGAGACTGTAAAAAATAAAAAAATAATAATAAATTTCCGCTAACTTGTGCCAAATTTTTTTTTTTCTGTGAACTCGCCATGCCCCTCACAGAATACTTAGGTGTCTTCTTTCCACAATGGGGTCACATGTAGAGTATTTATACTCACCTGGCATTTTAGGGGTCCTAAGCGTGAGAATCCAAATGCGTAAAAATGGCCTGTGAAATCCTAAAGGTACTCATTGGTTTTAGGGCCCCTTGCGCATCTTGACTGCAAAAAAGTGTCACACATGTGAGTATCGCCGTACTCAGGAGAGTAGGGCAATGTGTTTTGGGGTGTACTTTTATATATACCCATACTTTGTGTGAGAAATATCAGCATGTAGCGACAACTTTTAAATTTTTTATTCAAAGTTGTCAATTTACAGAGATATTTCTCTCATCCAACATGGGTATATGTAAAAATACACCCAAAACACATTGCCCTACTTCTCCTAATCTGACATACCATGATGTGCACTTTGCAGTAAAGATGCAAAGGGCTAAGTTAATGAGTACCTTTTAGGAAGGGCATTTTTACGCATTTTCTTCTCACGCTTTAGGGCCCCTAAAATGCCAGGGCAGTATAAATACCCCACATGTGACCCCATTTTGGAAAGAAGACACCCCAAGGTATTCGCTGAGGGCATAATGAGTCCATGAAAAATTAAACTTTTGTCAAAAGTTAGCGGAAAGGGAGACTTTGTGAGAAAAACAATAAAAAATCAATTTCCACTAACTTGTGCCAAAAAAAAATCTTCTATGAACTCGCCATGCCCCTCATGGAATACCTTGGGGTGTCTTCTTTCCAAAATGGGTCACATGTGAAGTATTTATACTGCCCTGGCATTTAGGGGCCCTAAAGCGTGAGAAGAAAAATGCGTAAAAATGCCCTCCTAAAAGGTACTCATTGGAATTTGGGCCCCTTTGCGCATCTTGGCTGCAAAAAAGTGTCACTCATGTGGTATCGCCATGACAAAAAGTTCAATCTTTCATGGACTCAATATGCCCCTCAGCAAATACCTTGGGGTGTCTTCTTTACAAAATGGGGTCATTTGTGGGGTGTTTGTACTGTTCTGGCATTTTGGGTGGGGCTAAATTGTGAGCAGCCATGTAAAACTTAAAGGTACTCGTTGGAATTTGGGCCCCTTTGCGCACCCAGGCTGTAAAAAAGTGTCACTCATGTGGTATCGCCGTACTCAGGAGAAGTAGGGCAATGTGTTTGAGGTGTATTTTTACATATACCCATGCTGGGTGAGAGAAATATCTCTGTAAATTGACAACTTTGAATAAAAATGTTAAAAGTTGTCGTTTACAGCGATATTTCTCACACGCAACATGGGTATATGTAAAAATACACCCTATACATCGCCCTACTTCTCCTGAGTACAGCGATACCACATAAGTGACACTTTTTTGCAGCCTGGGTGCGCAAAGGGGCCCTAAAACCAATGAGTACCTTTAGGATTTCACAGGCCATTTTTACGCATTTGGATTCTCACGCATTAGGGCCCCTAAAATGCCAGGGCAGTATAAATACCAGTATAAATATTTTTATATATACCCATACTTTGTGTGAAAAATATCTCTGTAAACGACAACTTTTTAAATTTTTTATACAAAGTTGACAATTTACAGAGATATTTCTCTCACCCAGCATGGGTAAATGTAAAAATACACCCCAAAACACATTGCCCTACTTCTCCTGAGTGCAGATACCACATGAGTGACACTTTTTACAGCCTGGAGTGCGCAAAGGGGCCCAAATTCCAACGAGTACCTTTAGGTTTTACATGGCGGCTCACAATTTAGCCACGCCCAAAATGCCAGAACAGTAAACACACCCACAAATGACCCCATTTCGGAAGTAGACACCCCAAGGTATTCACTGAGGGCATAGTAGGTCCGTCTGAGATTTTTTTTTTTTTTGCCAGAAGTTGGCAGAAATTTAAACTTTTTTTTCCTCAGAAAGTGTCATTTCCGCTAGCATGTGAAAAAAATGAAATCATGCATTAACTCACCATGCCCCTCCGCGAATACTTTGGGGTGTCTTCTTTCTAAAATGGTGTCATTTGAGGAGTATTTATACTATCCTGGCATTCTAGCACCTGAAAAAAACATGACAGGTGCTCAGAAAGTCAGAGCTGCTTCAAAATGCCGAAATTCACTTTTGCACCACAGTTTGTAAACGCTATAACTTTTACCCAAACCAATAAATCTACACTTATTGGACTTTTTTTTTTATCAAAGACATGTAGAACAATAAATGTAGAGAAAAATTTATATAGAAATGTAGTTTTTTTTGAAAAATTTTACAACAGAAAGTGAAAAATGTCATTTTTTTAAAAAATGTCGTTAAATTTGTATTAATGGCAAAAAAAGTTAAAATGTCAGCAAGAATGAAATACCATCAAATGAAAGCTCTATTACCCTGGGTTCAGACCTGAGCGTTCTTGAAACGCGCGTTTTATGCCCGTTTTTGTTGCGCATATTACAGCGCGTTTTTGCAAATAGGAAACGCGCGTCATAGTACTTGTTTATGCGTAGGACTTTTATAGCGCGTTCGGCAGCGCTGTAAAGCGTGAAATGTGAACAAGTCCCATAAAGGAAGCATTGGTTTGCATGTGTTGAGCGTTTTACAGCGTTGCCGACGCTGGCTGTAAACGGCAAGTGTGAACTTAGGGTTACACTGGGTTCAGACCTGAGCGTTTTGAAGCCTAGCGTTTTCTGAGCGTTCAAGAAGGGCGTTAACGCGGCTTTTTTTCTAGCGTTTTGGTAAATAGTGTAGAAGCAGCGTTTGACAGCGTTTATGTGATTGACTGCATAGTTGGCCAATGACCAATGATATAGTTTGGCCAATCTGAGTGCTTTAGAGGTGTGACATTCCATGGTGGCTGATCCAGTATGTTGCAAACTTTGAAAACAGCGCGTCCATAGGCGCGTTTACGCTACACAAGCGCCGAACAACACGCGTATCGCGTTTCCATTGAAGTATATTGGCACCAACGCTCAAAGCGTCCAGTGCCGTTGAACATACTTGCTTATGCGCCGGACGTTTTAAGGCGCATTTGAGCGCGCATAAAAACGCGCAAGTGTGAACCACCCCCATTGGAATGCATGGTTCCTGTAATGTTGTGCGTTTTTTTGCACGTTCGAACGCGGCGTTTTACGCGAAAGTGTGAACTGAGTGTTAGTGAGAAGAAAAGGAGGTAAAATTCATTTGGGTGGTAAGTTGTATGACGGAGCAATAAACGGGGAAAGTAGTGTAGTGCGGAATTGTAAAAAGTGGCCTGGTCATTAGGGGGGTTTAAGCTAGTGGGGTTGAAGCGGTTAAGCACAGCGTGTAGTCTTTTGTTATCGTAGGCGCCACAGTATATAGTAGCAGTGTAAGTCGTACGTAGTTGAGTTCAGTGAATAGTGTAAGGCAAAAGGAGGAAATTAGTCTTTTTGTAAGGTATACATAGGCGGAGTCATATACAGATGGTCCGCCTATTTATGCATATTAATTATTGATATGTGCATAAATATTAATAATTAATATTCCCCCTTGACATTGACGAGCCAGGTAGGAGACAAAAATGTTAATTATGAATATTAATTATTGATATTAATTATGCATATTAATTATCAATATTAATAATAATTAATATCCCTTAACAGGTATAGATTAGGCTGAGCTCACATCTATTCCATATACAGTTAATTCATCTCTACGCCAATGCTAATTCCTATTAGTTTTGAAAAGAAAAGTCCACTAGAATCTGTGTAAATTCAGATGCATGAAATGGACTTGAGGGCATGAATGTGCATATTACACCTCAAAACTGTCATTACACTCACTAACTTACTGCAGCGTACTCAAGTTAGGGTTAATAGTGTTCCTGGGTGTTGTAGTGCAATTGTGACCACTAACCTAGGACAGGCTGACTCTCTGCAAGGACCGGTAGTTATAGGTAGAGTTCGTGACGCCAGTGCAAAGTAACGGTGGCACGCCGTTTGCTGATAGCAGGAATAATTGAGGAACGACGTGATAATAAAACAGAACTTGAACTTTACTTGATCTTTAGTAGTAGTCATACATGGACATAGATGGAAGCGCAGTTCCTTAGAAGACGGTTGGTTTCGGTACATTTAATAACAGGCGACAGGTAGCAAGGTGAGCACAGAGGGTTAAAGGTTAACACACAGGACTCTCGCAGTACAGGCGGCTTGCAATCTATTCCTGACTGATCCTGGAACATGGACACTATCCTCCAAGGCCCAATGCCCTCTCTCGGCTTATATCCTTGGGGTAATAATTACTGAGTACCTCCTCTGATATTTGTAGTACCTCTTGCTGTCTTGGTTACTGCTCTGCCTTCCCTCAGCTCACTCAGGCTGGTGACCAGTGACGTTCCTGCAGGGATCCTTGTCCTGTATGCAGCTTGACTAAGGAGGAAACACCTCTCCACTAGTCCTAGGGTCTGGACTGCTCCTCCTAGGGAATGAATCTTCCTAGGCTGGACCCTCTCAGGCTATAGGGCCTGGGCTGACTTCAACAGGCTCAAGGCCTGAGCTGGAACTTCACAGGCTCATGGCCTGGACTCTGAACACCTTCACAGACACATGGCCTGGACTTAACTGCCTTTCCCTTCCCTGACTGGGCCTATTTATAAACTAGGGCTCCCTAGCTCCCTCTAGTGACACAGAGCTGGAATGACACCCTTAGCAGGCCTGCACATGGCAATATTACAGTAACAGGGAAGTATACAGCATTACATTACATGAAGATGTTTTATACCAACCTTCCCATAAATAAGGGGAAACGACAGCACACAAGTGACCCTTCTGTAGTGACGGGCATTACAGCTCCCGTACACTACATATTCACTCCCTAGGGGTCTGTGCCCTTTATAGCTTGTGTTCTCTGAGTTCGGCCTCATGCACACGACCGTTTTTTTATACTGTTCGCAAAAAGGGGTTCCGTTGTTCAGTGATCCGTGTCCGTTTTTGCCTTCCGTTGTGTTTCTGTGTGTCTTCCGTTTTTTTTAGCGGACATGACCCAAAAGATTTTACCAAAAGACAGGCTGACAATGTTTCCCAAGTGCCTGCCAAGGGATCCGCAAAAAAAAACGGACACGGAACACGGATGACACACGGATGGCCATCCGCATTTTCACGGACCCATTGACTTGAATGGGTCCGTGAACCGCTTTTCACGGACAAGAATAGGACAGGTTATATTTTTTGACGGACTGGAATCACGGACCACGGACGCGGAGGACAAACGGTGCATTTGCCGAGGTTTCCACGGACCCATTGAAAACCAATGGGTCCGCGAAAATCACGAAAAGCGGAGCAACGGACACGGAATCAAACAACGGTCGTAGTGTATGAGGCCTTCAGCTGTGGGTTCAGCTACTAGCGTTAGCGCTTCAGTGCTGTTCACTATGCAGTCTTTCTTATGTAATAACTGTGGCACTTTAGCAGAAAGTTTCCCTTATATTATCAGAGGTTTCAGATACCTGTTCTTGAAAGCAGCAGCGTTTTATGCCCACGTTTTTGGTATATTTGGCGCGTTTTTGCAGTGGCTTGTCATAGTACTTGTTTATACGTAGGACTTTATAGCGCGTTCGGGGCGCTGTAAAGTGTAATGTGAACAAGTCCCATAGGAAGCATTGGTTTTGCATGTTGAGCGTTTTACAGGCACGTTGACCCAGCTGGCTGTGCAAGTGAACGCAGGGTTACACTGGGTTTCCGAGACCACAGGCGTTTTGAAGCCCTGGCGTTTTCTGAGCGTTCAGAAGGCGTTAAGCTTTTCTAAGCGTTTTGGTAAAATGGTATGAAGTAGCGTTTGACAGGTTATGTAATTGACTGCATAGTTGGCCAATGACCAATGATATAGTTTGGCCAATCTGAGTGCTTTAAATTTTTGACATTCCATAGTGCTTCAGTCCAGTATGCTGCAGACTTTGGAAAACGCGCGTCCAGTAGGCGCGTTTCACCGCTGCACAAGCAGCCCGAACAACACGCACGCGCTTCTCTTCATTGAAGTATATTGGCACCAAACGCTCAAAAGCGCTCCAGTTAACGCCGAACATACTTCTGCACATGCGCGGACGCTTAGGCGCATTTGAGCAGCGCATAAAGCGCAAGTGTGAGACCACCCCATTTGGAATGCATGGTTCCTCGCCAATGACTAAGCGCATTTTTGCGCTCAACGCTACGCATTTACGAAAGTGTGAACCGAGAGTTGAGTGAGGAAGAAAAGGAGGTGAAATTCATTTGGGTGGCTAGTGATTGTATGACCGGAGCAATAAACGGGGAAAGTAGTGTAGTGCTGGAATTGTAAAAAGTGGCCTGGTCACATTAGGGGGGCTTAAGCTAGGTGGGTTGACAGGTTCAAGCACAGCGTGTAGTCTTTGTTATCGTAGGCGCCACAGTATATAGTGGCAGTGCAAGTCGTCGGGGATGTGAAGGAGTTCAGTGAGATAGTCTTAAGGGCAAAGGGAGGAAGTGTAGTCTCTTTGTAAGGTATACATAGGCAGGAGTCATATACAGATGGTCGCGCCTATTTATGCATACATATTAATTATTGATATGTGCATAAATATTAATAATTAATATTCCCTTGACATTGGCGAGGCCAGGTAGGAGACAAAAATGTTAGTTGTGAATGTTGATTGTGGCCATTACTTGTGCATGTGAATTTGTCAATATTAATAGTAATTAATATCCCTTAACAGGTATAGATTGAAGGCTGAGCTCACATCTATGCCATGCTACTGGGTCAAAGTCATCTCTCTACAGCTACTAACAGTTCCTATTAGTTTGAGAAAAGTCCACTAGAGTCTCGTATGAGATTCAGATGCATGAAATGGACTTGAGGGCATGAATGCATGTTACACCTCAAACTGTCATTACACTCACTAACTTACTGCAGCTGCAGATCTCAAGTTAGGGCGCATAGTGTATCCCTTGGGTGTTGCAGTTGCAATTGTGACCACTAACCTAGGGACAGGCTGACTCTCTGCAGGACCGGTGGTTATAGGTAGAGTTAGCACGCTTTCAGTGCAGAAGTGCCCAGCGGCACTGCTTGTTTGCTGATAGCAGAGAATAATTAGAGGAACGTACGGATAATAAAACAGGAACTTGAACTTTACTTTGATCTTTAGTAGTGAGTCATACACTTGGACATGTAGATGGAAGCGCAGTTCCTCCTTAGAAGACGGTTGGTTTCGGTACATTTAATAACAGGCATAGGTAGCAGAGGTGAGCACAGAGGGTTGGGAAGGTTAACACACAGGACTCTCGCGAGTGCAGGCGCGCTGGTAACATTCCTGACTGATCCTGGAACATGGACACTATCCTCCAAGGCCCAATGCCCTCCCTCGGCTTATATCCTTGGGGTAATAATTACCGAGCACCTCCTGATATTTGTAGTACCTCTGCTGTCTTGGTTACTGCTCTGCCTTCCCTCAGCTCACTCAGGCTGGAGGACCAGTGACGTTCCTGCAGGGATCCTTGTCCTGTATGCAGCTTTGACTAAGGAGGAAACACCTCTCCACTAGTCCTAGGTCTGGACTGCTCCTCCTAGGGAATGAATCTTCCTAGGCTGGACCCTCTCAGGCTATAGGGCCTGGGCTGACTTCAACAGGCTCAAGGCCTGAGCTGGAACTTCACAGGCTCATGGCCTGGACTCTTGAACACCTTCACAGACACATGGCCTGGACTTAACTGCCTTTCCCTTCCCCTGACTGGGCCTATTTATAAACTAGGGCTCCCTAGCTCCCTCTAGTGACACAGAGCTGGAATGACACCCTTAGCAGGCCTGCACATGGCAATATTACAGTAACAGGGAAGTATACAGCATTACATTACATGAAGATGTTTTTATACCAACCTTCCCATAAATAAGGGGAAACGACAGCACACAAGTGACCCTTCTGTAGTGACGGGCATTACAGCTCCGCACACTACATATTCACTCCTCAGGGGTCTGTGCCCTTTATAGCTTGTGTTCTCTGGAGTTCGGCCTCATGCACACGACTCGTTTTTATACTGTTCGCAAAAAGGGGTTCCGTTGTTCAGTGATCCGTGTCCGTTTTTGCCTTCCGCTTAGTGTTTCTGTGTGTCTTCCGCTTTTTAGCGGACATGACCCAAAAAGATTTTACCAAAAAGACAGGCTGACAATGTTTCCAAGTGCCTCGCCAAGGGATCCGCAAAAAAAAACGGACACGGAACACGGATGGCCATCCGCATTTTTCACGGACCCATTGACTTGAATGGGTCTGTGAACCGTTTTTCACGGACAAGAATAGGACAGGTTATATTTTTTTGACGGACTGGAATCACGGACCACGGACCCGGAGGACAAACGGTGCATTTGCCGAGGTTTCCACGGACCCATTGAAAACCAATGGGTCCGCAGAAAATCACGAAAAACGGAGCAACGGACACGGAATCAAACAACGGTCGTGTGTATGAGGCCTTCAGCTGTGGTTCAGCTACTAGCGTTAAGCGCTTCAGTGCTGTTCACTATACAGTCTTTCTTATGTATTAACTGTGGCACTTTAGCAGAAAGTTTCCTTATATTATCAGAGAGTTTCAGATACCTATTTACTTATATGCCGTTTCCTTACTGTCTTCCTGCGGCAGTAGGGTTAATCTGTATACCTGCAGTGGTGGTAGTGGCGCATGCGTGCGGCACAGCACATACGCCGCTATGCAGGGAGGAGGGGGAGATAAAAATATGGCGGCGCCCATCTTCCATGCCGCTCTGCTGTGCTTCGAGCACAGGAAGGTAAGTGACGCTATGGCGTCCTATATTGTGTTCTTCATAATTCTTGGGTCTGTTTTTTTCTGCACTGCACTTAATGTTTCCTGCCAGAAATCCAGGTGGCAATTGTCTGAGGTCTTCTAGTTTTCCTACTTATCAGTGGTGGAACTTGCATCTGGCTGTACTTTTCTCCTTGTTTGGTCATTGTGTAAAAAGCCTCCGTTTTTTTTGTCTTTTTTCCTAATGGGGCTTCTCTAGCACGGTGAGGATTTCGCTCGTGATCCCCTCTCATTGTTGGTTTTGGTTTTGCAACCTCCTTCTAGGTGGAGGGTGTGAGAGATAAGTTTTATTTATATGTATATATATATTAATTAGTGAAAATCGTAGTACACATTTTTGTCCACAAGATGGCCGCTATCCAGATGTGTGTGTAAGGTCACTGTGAAGGGGGAGGGGGGAATTAGGTTGCAGTTTTCAAATTACCTATGAATTTAGAGAAGATGTTGCTGAAACCACTCCTATGAAGTTAAGGAGCCAATTACCTTTCCTTAAGGAACACCCCTTATGTGATGTCATGTCTGCTATTTAAGTGAACATAAATTTGAATAAAGCGCTCTTGGCTTGGGGGATGAGAAGTGCTTTGAATGGAACCAACTTGTGTGTCTGGTCTCATTATGAAAGAAGTATGGCACGTGCATACTTAGACTTCTAATTTATTTGGCACCACACAAAAGAAGATGAGAAGCGCATGAATTGCGATAACAAATTGGCGTCAACGTGGGGCAGATCAGCTTGCGTACTTCCGATTCAAACGCCAGGAGAGGACCTGGCCAAAATTATCAGACGAGGTCACAAGCTGCAGCAAACAAAAGGTAAGAAGCTTTCATTCTTACACCTCCTCTGAATCTTTTGCCCAAGCTAATTCTCGAAGAAGTTGAATTGGTGTGCTCCGCGATAGAAGGGGTTCAAATTATAGCTGATCTGTCCTTTAGAACGAAAGAACCTGTTTTGAATATTCCTTCTTTGTGTGGTAGAACGTGCTGAAACTGAGCAGAACGGAAGTTGTTAGACAGCTGATGCATATCCTGTGACGTAGAATTGGATCTCAGCCAAGCTGATGAGATAGTCTTGGACCAAACTCTGACGAGTTTGAAGACTCATGAGTAGTGACCAGGGGTCCTCATGAGTGTGTAGGATTAACACTGAAATTGCATATTAAATAAGCAATTCGAGGTTATTAAGTTGGTGCCCTGCACAAGAGATATTGTGGGATCAATATTGTTTAGCTGTTTAGTGACTTGAATAGCAATCAGATATTGTTAAGTTGGTGCCCCACAATAAGGGGCCAATTCTAATATTGCAGGACATAATGAGGAGATGTTAAGAGCAGCTCAGCTAATGCAAAGAAAGAGAGAAAATGTTTCAGTTAAAAATAGAAAAAAGTTGATAGCATTATGTGATGCTATGTAGCAGAGATTTCCGTTATTATCCGGAAATATGTAGTATTTTGTAAGAGTTCCCCCTAGAGACTGTATATTAAAATAACATAAGAAGGAAAGTGCAGTAGGAGGTAGACTAAATGAAGGATTGTGGAAAGTGTATTGAAGGAAAAGAGAAGTTGGTTGAAGGATAGTAATAGGCTGGTGCAAGCTGAGTTATGGTGAAAATTGTCTATGAAAGTGATAGAAATTGAAGAAAGTGAAGAAATGAAATTAGCAGCATGTCTATGCAAGATGGAGGATTTTGAATCCTATAGAGAACAAAGAGTCTGACATGTGGCATCCCTTCCCCACCACATCTGCTGTAACCAATAATGGTTACTTTGTGCTTGTAGTTCTACAAAACTCCTTCCTGCCTGTGCTCTAGTGAAACCCCTCCTCAGGAATTCGACCCCCTTATGGTGGGGGCTGGTAATTGGGAATGCATCTTTAGACTGTGAAGATCGTAACATGTGTGTTCATATTATAGGTTCCAGTATGTCCCAATTGGTTCCACTAGTTTAAAATGTGCCTGCAGTGATTATTCCTATGATGCCAATTGGAAGTATCCAATCCTATTAAATTAGGGACTCTTAGAACTTATTTACAAGTGGATTACAATCACAGGAAAATGTGAGATTTCTAGCATTATTTTATGATGAAATCTGCGGTACCCATTATTCCCAAAGAGTAGTAATAACATCAATTTTTACAATGAGTAGAATTCCCAATTCAGAGGACTTACATATGCTGGTTTGAAGTAAAAAAAATAAATAAAAAAATAAATAAATGGAGAGTTTTCTCATGTTGTTAGTGGGTGCGGGAGGAAGCATTTAAGTGATTAGCCTGTCACATTGTCTGAATGTGCATCAGTGCAGGGCAGAGAGTGTGGGGAGAAAGTTTTCATTAGACTCCAGGAAAGTTGGGTGGATTTGGGCTTTGAAAATACCTTAGAGATTAATGAGAAAATCATAAGTGCTGCCTTTGTGGATGGTTTTGAGGATCATCTGGAAAGCTCTAGTATTAGCTAGGCCTGAGTACAGTTCACTATAGTCCTATATTTTGTCCCTCCATGTTGTAGTAGTTCAATTGAACAAAGGCCTAAGGCGGGCGTGGCTGCCTATCAGTCCTCACCACAAGAAGGGTGAAGGAAGACTCTGTATGTACTTGTCCACTTCCTTGCCCGTGGGAGGAGCTACAAATGTTCATCTCTTTAAGTGCAACGCCCATAGGGAATCAACAACCCAGAATCAAATGCTGGATCCCTATTATCTATACAATCTTTAGGATTTGCTTCCATTGCCTCATAGCAAACATGTTCCATGATCTCTCCTCATGGCTAAGGGTAGTATCACATGTGTAGGAGTAGATAGTAATGCAGTTCCTACTCCTCTCACCAACTATTCACCGCCTTAAAGGTGCACAAATTTGGATAAATCTACTCTGCTGCCTCTGGAAGGGGAGGGAGTAGTACTGTAGTACCCCAATAACAATTCAAATTCACATGACTATCTCCAATTAATAACCAATATTTTTAAGTTTCTGGTAGATAATTTCAGGTTCTTGGAAGATGGATCATCTCAGACAGGATATGCTGTTCCTACTTGATCTGATGTTGTCAAGAAAGAACCACTCCCTCCAGCAATGTTAGTGCAGGAGGCAGAGCTGAAGACACTCGCTGAGGTTTGTAAGATGACTGAGGGTAAGACTACTAACATCAATATTAATCCAGGTATGCCTTCGGTATCACTCATTATTATGGTCTAATCTGGAGAAGCAGAGATTGTTTGATCCATGGGTAAGCCCATCAATAATGAATGCTGAATGTATGAGAGATGTTTGATGCCCTGATGCTGCCTGAGAAGGTAAAGGCTGAACTCTTATCTGAAGTCTATGCTATGTGGAAGTCTGTGTGATAAAGGATGGCTCAGGGCCAGTAGACTTCCAAAAAGTTTGTATTTTTCAGATACAGGCTACAGTGAGGAAACATCAAAGGATAAAGGTAGAAGTGATGATTGAGAATGGACTCTGGAGGGTTGATAAACTCTACCTCTAGAGGGCACTCTACCTAAAGAGAATGGATTTAGAACATGGGCCAATCAAGAGAGAAGGTGTGATTGGGTTCTGTGGTGGATGGCTCCTGGATTCAACAATGCTGCCAGTAGGTTAGTTGAAGGTTAATGCTGTAATAATGAGGGGAGAACTATGGGAGTTCCAGGAAGGCGTAGGCCAAGGTCATCTTACTATTTCAGGGACTGCGGATTGACTACATTCAGAACAAAGGTGGAACAATGTGAATATGTCTGTGTCTATATTGATCTCTTTCCAGGATATTTGGAGATTTGACCTATAGCAAAGGCTACAGCTAAAAGATATTGACTGAGGTTAGAGTACCTACCCCTGGTGCTTTTCTCCATCCGGTACACCCCTAACCGGAAGAGAGGCCTAAGTCCTTATAAAGTTCTCTTTGGGAATGCCCGTAGATTATGTCTCTATTTCCCCAACAGCTCCAGATGCAGCATAGTAGTTTTCCAAATTATGTTGTCTGTTGCACAAATTGATTATCTAATGTGTATTTCCAAGTTTTAGTTGTTTTCTAGAATACAGACTGTCTAGAAGAAGATCATTCTTTACAATCAGGAGATTGGGTAGTGATAAAACGAGAGACGTGCGGAAAGTCCTAGAGCTACGATTGAAGATCTACATCAAGTCCTGATAACCACCGCCACTGCTTTCGAATTGGAAGGAGAGCCTGATTGGATCTATGTGTCATGTTGCAATCAAGTGCCAGGACTATAAGAGTCATAATGTTTTTGCATGTCGTATTGTTTAGTTCATATTGTACAAGGGAAATCGCAGTCAAATCAAATTCCAACGGTGTTATATTATCAAGATGAGTATGCAGTATAGTGGACTGTAAGACACATGACAGATAGGACACTTGGTTTTGGTCTGATAAGTACATCTGTGTGACTGGAACTGACCCGGTCTATGGTAATTGTGTTTAGATATGACCAAACCAACTGTGGAGATTAGAGATTAACAGAATGGAGCACTAGTCTGAAGTGTTGGGAATATAAACCAGTGGAAACTACATCTAAAGTAGAGGTGAAGGTTTGTCGGAAAGGATGACTGTCCTGAAGGGAACACCACCAAGCAGTTGTAAACATAATGAGTGTAATCCTCTGTTCCTGTCTATTAGAAATCCTATCCAACAGGATTCGGGGATATATGTTTAAGGAGTATATGTAAGTGACAAAGATCCCCTAGGCAAAATTAGAATGTTGGTAAGGGAAAACCTCAAAGTGCAGTTACATCTGTGGCTCCTACATCCTTACCTATAATTGGCATTAAATATTTGGCCAATTTAAAAAAAAAAAAAAACATGAAGACAAACTGGTTTTAGAGACAGGATTTTATACAGGAAAAAGCCCTTTGGTGTTTTCCTCCAGGATATTGATCTTATATAATTCAGCTGAATGGGACAAGTAGTGACTCTGATAGTTCCTGACAGTTGGTTTATCAAAACGCGGATATCTGGTGATTGTGTGGAGATTTGAAACTCCGACCCAGGATGCTGGTAGAATGAAGTGGCCAATGTACCCTGATCAAGTACGGATGCCATTTGTTCTATTCTCACCTCCTGAGTGGGATCAAATCAGTAAAAATACAATGTCCGGTCACGATTAAGGAGGTCGCTCACTACATCCTTTGACTCACATGTATACATGGATGCCATAGGAGTCTGTAGAAGAGTTTCAGAAGAATTTAAAGCTAAAAGTCAGATCGCTGCAGGATTTGAGTCATTAATTCCCACGATGAGTAGTAATAAAAATGTGTAGATTGGATTAACATCTCTACTGTCATCAACAGAGATTTGTGAATTACATCTGTGATGCTGCGAAGGAAATGGCGGAACAACTGAGCTCTTTTCTAGTGATGACTCTACAGAACCGACTGGTCCTTGACAGCAGAAAAAGGAGGGATCCACAAGATCGTTGGAAGTTCCTGCTGCATCTACATTCCGGACAACACTGCCCCTGATGGAAGGATCACCAAAGATCTGAAGAAACTGATAGACTTTATTAAATGAACTGATGGGAAAAATTCTGAAATAAATCACATCATGAACAGAATAATGTTTTGGGAACTGGTTCAGTGACTACAGTGTTTTTAGCCTTTGGCTTTAACAGGGTGCTGTATAGTTTTCAGTTAGGAAAATTGTTTTGGAAATGTTAAATTCATCCATGCCTATACTATGTATATGTGCTCTGCCCCTGTCAATTCTATCCTGAAATAAATAAAACCTTGTTGATGGTTGCGGAGTAAATAGGACAAGGTGAAGGCAAACCCGAAAGGGAGTTGGGGGACCTGGTGAAGCAATAAGAAAAGTCCAGCTCTTCGCTGTTTAGGGCGTTGGGAGAGTACCTCACTTTGCCTGTTCACCTTTGGTCTATTTCCCGCAAAAGGAGGGATTTGTGAGAGATAAGTTTTATTTATATGTATATATATATTAATTAGTGAAAATCGTAGTACACATTTTTGTCCACAAGATGGCCGCTATCCAGATGTGTGTGTAAGGTCACTGTGAAGGGGGAGGGGGGAATTAGGTTGCAGTTTTCAAATTACCTATGAATTTAGAGAAGATGTTGCTGAAACCACTCCTATGAAGTTAAGGAGCCAATTACCTTTCCTTAAGGAACACCCCTTATGTGATGTCATGTCTGCTATTTAAGTGAACATAAATTTGAATAAAGCGCGCTCTTGGCTTGGGGGATGAGAAGTGCTTTGAATGGAACCAACTTGTGTGTCTGGTCTCATTATGAAAGAAGTATGGCACGTGCATACTTAGACTTCTAATTTATTTGGCACCACACAAAGAAGATGAGAAGCGCATGAATTGCGATAACAAGGGTTATTAGATTCACACTTATGTGGTGTTAGCCAGGGGCGTACATAGAAATCACTGGGCCCCATAGCAAGAATCTGAATTGGGCCCCCATGCCCTATTTTTAGCCCCTCCCACTACCACCCATGGCCCTTCCGACTTCCTGCCAGCGGTGTTCAGCATGTTCTGGATCTAACGGCGATTCTAGTAATTCTGCTCCTATGCTGGAACAGAATACCACAGTCTTATCGCAAGTGTGTAACTAGTCTTAACCGATGAACTGTGCCCCCTACTGCTGCCTGTTATATAGTGCACCACCACCATACCCCCCCCCCCCCCAGGAACTGTGTCTGCCACTGCTGCCACTTATTATATTTTATTATTACTGTATATTATATAGTGCCATACCCCCATAAAATGTGCCTGCTCAGCCTTTTATATAGAGCGCCACTGCCATAATCCGCCCCCAGGATTTGTGCCTGCTACTGCTGTCTGCTACGGCTTATTATAGTTGAACCTATAAATCACTACCAGACCGCTTATAAATCAATGTCAATTTATTACATAATTCCAAAAACATATGACATACATGATTAACAAGGGATACAAGTGCAGGGAAAAAGCGACATTATCTGGAGGAGGGACACAGCGGATAAACAGTTCATATAAATGTCCATATACTCTAGTGCAACAATTTAACAATAAAGTGCAAGTGCAATCATAACATGTAATAATCAATTGAACAAAGATCTACTACCCATGCTGTGCTCCCTCCAGGATGGCACCAGCCCCGACGCGCGTTTCGGCGAAACTTCGTCTGGGGGTTCTACCATCGGCTTAGGTTTGTATTTTGCCTTTGTGAGTGACCAGTAGGGATGCAGATTTCTATAGTTGAGGCAAAAATTGGTTTTATACTGCTTATTATATTTTCCACCAATCCCATACTACCCCCCTCCCGTTATTGTGCCTGCTACCGCCTATAATATAGTGCATCACTACCATATCCTCCTTTTCCCCTTGAACTGTGTCTGGTACTGCTGCCTGCTACTGCTTATTATATACTGCGGCAATACCATACCCACCACCCCAGTATTGTGCCTGCTACTGCCTATAATACAGTGCATCACTACCATACCCCTTCCCCTCAATGCCCCCATGAACTGTCCCTTCTACTGGTGCGGCTGTTGCCCCAGGCTTCCAGACTTCCCTCATCCATTAACTTTTTTTCTCAAGCTGTCTTCTGCTTGACTTAGGGCCCTTTCACACTTGCGTTGTGTGAATCCGGCGTGCACTTCCGTTGCCGGAAGTGCACGCCGGATCCGGCACAACGCAAGTGAACTGAAAGCATTTGAAGACTGATCAGTCTTCAAAATGCTTTCATTGTTACTATGGCAGCCAGGACGCTACTAGCGTCCTGGTTGCCATAGTAAGAGCGGGAGCGAGGAGCGGCATACTACATTCCGCGCGGCTCCGGGCGCTCTGAATGACGTCAGAGCGCCCCATACGCATGGATCACGTGATCCATGCGATCATGTGATCTCTGCATTGGGGCGCCCTGACGTCATCCTGGGCGCCCGGAGCCGCGCGGAATGTAAGTATGCCGCTCCTGCGCTCCCGCTCCCCACTACAGTTTACTATGGCAACCAGGACTTTAGCGTCCTGGTTGCCATAGTACCATTCTACAAAGCTAAACGTCGGATCCGCCCGATGCGCTGAAACGACGTTAGCTAAAGGCCGGATCGGACTAAGGCCTTCAATGGGCATTAATTCGGATCCGGCCTTGCGGCAAGTGTTCAGGATTTTTGGCCGGAGCAAAAGCGCAGCATGCTGCGGTATTTGCTGCGGCCAAAAAACGTTCCTATCCTGAACGGAGGACATCCTGATGCATCCTGAACGGATTTCTCTCCATTCAGAATGCATGGGGATGATCCTGATCAGGATTCTTCCGGCATAGAGACCCGACGACGGATCTCTATGCCGGAATACAAAAACGCAGATGTGAAAGGGGCCTTACTTTTCTGGGCGCTCATTGTCACTGTGGGATCTTCAAGCAGCGCTGGAGACTGCAGTCACTTCTATGTTTTTATTTTTCTGCCAATATAGATGTCTAAAGATTTGGCTTTTTTTAGGACAGGCTGTACTTTCTATCAGTACTATTTTGGGGTACGTAAGACTGTTTGATTACTTGATATTAGTTTTTTTGGGGAGGCAAAGTGACAAAAAATGCTGTTCTGGCACAGTTTTTATCTTTTTTTGCCGTTCACCTGATGGGGTAGATCATGTGATATTTTATAGAGCTGGTCGTTATGGATTCTGCAATACCAAATAGGTAATTTTTTTTTCAGTTTTACACAATGAAAGCATTTTTGAAAGAAAAAAAATCATGTTTTTGTGTCGCTGTTTTCAGGGCCGTCTTTAACACAGGGCAAAAGGGGCAGCTGCCCAGGGCCCAGTTGCTCCTGGGGGGCCCAAGGCAGCTGCCTCTTGAGCCCAGCTGGCCACTGCCCACAAATTCAATTACATCGAGTGGCGTGCCTAAGGCATGCTACCAGCTACACAGGGGGTTGCTGCCATGCCTGCCTGTATACCGGTGTACCATGAAAAAACCTTAAATCATGAACAAACCTTAAGTCAGCTGATTTCAGGGGGTGTGTTCAGGGTGTGTCCTTCGGCGCATGCGCACTACGCCGAAACAGGTCTGAAGCCAGAGGCGCGGGGTTGGCACGGGTGTATGAATAAACCTGCGAGGCCCCCCCCATGTTGCGCAGAAAACCGCAGGTCAATTCAGACCTGCGGTTTTCTGCGTGACAGTCTCTGATCAGAGACCTAAATGTAAAAATTAACCAATTAACCCCCCCCCCCTGCACCCCGCCATGTTACTGACCCCCCGGGCGGTGCAGGGGGGGGGAAATTGCGAGCTGCAGGCGCGGGAGGCGGGCGGTGCGGCAGGCGGGATCGCAATTAACCCCTTCCATACTGCGGTCCATACGGACCGCTGTATGGAAGGGGTTAACAGGGAGGGAGCTCCCTCCCTCTCCCATCGGGGAGACCTGCTTCTGAGACCTGCTTCTGCGTACTGCGCTGAGCCGAGCGCGGGCTGCATAGAACACACCCCCTGAATATGTAATGTGAGCCGAGAGCCGAGCGCGGGCTGCATAGAACACACCCCCTGAAATCAGCTGACTTAAGGTTTGTTCATGATTTAAGGCTTTTTCATGGTACATCGGCTCTCCAGGCAGTGAACTGTGAGAGAGTGAGAGCTGTGAAGGACCTTTGATGACATCATCACCATGTGACCAGTAACATAGCGATACTACTGGTCACATGGCTATGAGGTAATGAAAGGTCCTTTCTTTCTACCAGTGTTGCTGCAGTGTTGTGAAGATTACGTCAGGAAAAGGTGACAGGGGCTGTTATGGTAATATACTGTAAGCTACTGTGCTGTATACTTTGGGGTTCTGTATTGAGTGGAGTGCTGTATACTGTATACTGTGGGGTGCTGTATAGTATGGGGTGCTGTATACTGTATACTGTGGGGTGCTGTATAGTGTGGGGTGCTGTTTACTGTATAGAGTGGGGTGCTATATACTGTATAGAGTGGGGTGCTATATACTGTATAGAGTGGGGTGTTGTATATTTTGGGGTGCTATATACTGTATACTGTGGGGTGCTGTATTGAGTGGAGTGCTGTATACTGTATACTGTGGGGTGCTGTATAGAGTGGGGTGCTGTATACTGTATACTGTGGGGTGCTGTATAATGTGGGGTGCTGTATACTGTATACTACGGGATGCTGTATATTGTGGAGTGCTTTATACTGTATACTGTGGGGTGCTGTATACTGTATACTGTGGGGTGCTGTATAATGTGGGGTGCTGTATACTGTATACTACGGGATGCTGTATATTGTGGAGTGCTTTATACTGTATACTGTGGGGTGCTGTATACTGTATACTGTGGGGTGCTGTATAGTGTGGGGTGCTATATACTGTATAGAGTGGGGTGCTATATACTGTATAGAGTGGGGTGTTGTATATTTTGGGGTGCTATATACTGTATACTGTGGGGTGCTGTATTGAGTGGAGTGCTGTATACTGTATACTGTGGGGTGCTGTATAGAGTGGGGTGCTGTATACTGTATACTGTGGGGTGCTGTATAATGTGGGGTGCTGTATACTGTATATTACGGGATGCTGTATATTGTGGAATGCTTTATACTGTATACTGTGGGGTGCTGTATATTGTATAGTGTGGGGTGCAGTATAGTGTATACTATGGGGGGCTGTATATTGTGGAGTGCTATACTGTTCTCTTGTATACTGCGGGGTGCAGTATAGTGTGGGGTGCTGTATAGTGTGGGGTGCAGTATAGTGTGGGGTGCTGTATACTGTGGGGTGCTGTATAGTATGAAGTGCTGTATACTGTATAGTGTACTGTATACTGTGAGGTGTTATACCGTATGCTATAGGATTCTATACTGCATACTGTGGGGTGTTACACTATGTATTGCATACTGTGGGGTGTTACACTATGTATTGCATACTGTGGGGTACTATATACTGTGGGGTGCTATACTATATATGGCATACTTTGGGAAACTGTATACTATAGGGTGCTATACTGCGGGGTGCTATACTGCATACTGTAAGGTGCTCTATACTATAGGGTGCTATACTGCATACTGTAAGGTGCTCTATACTATAGGGTGTTATACTGCATACTGTGGGGTGCTGTATACCAGGGCTGTGGAGTCGGTAGATAAATTGTCCGACTCCGACTCCGACTCCTCAGATTTTGAAACTTCCGACTCCGACTCCGACTCCTCGACTCCGACTCCTCTGTATATAATATGCAAATACGAAGCTGTTCCACCAAGTTTTTCTAATCTCCTCTAGCATAGAGAGGTAGTTGAGCAGAAGCTGCTGCCTTCTCCTTTGTGTGCTGATCTTCTGCTTAAGATAGAGCAGTGGGAGGATCCAGGAAGGGGCAGGGGAAGGGGCATTTATTTTAAAACATGATTTTCCTAGTAGAATCCCATAGTCATGTTTAAAATTTAAGCTAACAATCTGAGTTTACATGTTTTATAGCCTTAGCTGAATGATAGCAGTTTTTCAAATGGTTTACAGCTTCAGTCTTGAACTATTGACTATCCATTCCCTTCACTTATACAAGTGTCTCCAGTCCTTAATCAGTTATCAGTGAGAGGCTAGGATAACCATGGGTTCCCTGTAACAGCAGACCACAAGACAATGGAAAGTGTAAGTATTGCCGCTCCTTAAAGGGACACTGACAGGCTGATTTTCCAGCTAAAGATATATATATACTGGTATTCATCAGAGAATTAGGAATAAAACTATACTAATGTTACCCCAGTTAAACTGTACTTGTGTTTAAAAAACATTTTAATCTGTATGCAAATTTACTATCTTTGTGCCCAATGGGGCAGCGTCTCCTGCGGATTTGTGCTTAGCCTTGCCCAAGTACATTTTCCCAGCGCTGTTTCCCTCGTTATTATTCACTGCACTGGCCTTTTTTTCAGGCTAGCCGAGCGCTGAATTCCTGCGCAGGCGCACGTGTAGAGTGCTGGCAGCAGCCTCATCTGGCTATGCTGAGGCTGTGCCAGCTTTCTCTCTTCCTCCTCGCTACCTAGTCCTGTCTAGTGCTGCCAGTACTCTACATGTGCGCCTGCCCCCTTGGGCACAAAGGTAGAGAATTTGCATATTGATTAAAACATTTTTAAACACAAGTAAACCTCAACTGGGGGTAACAGTCGTCTAGTTGTATTCCTAATCCTCTGATGAATACCAGCAGATATATCAGCCTGTCAGTGTCCCTTTAACTGCATAGTAAAGCATATGAAAAGCATGCTTCTTCACGGTCATTAACGTCTTTGTTTAGCGGTAACGTGACGCACTGCATGCATTGGCCTTTATTCTTACAGTAGAGAAGTAATTAATTATAACTTTATCTGAATTGGGACATTTAAACTTGCTTTTTTATTCCAATTTTTTTTTATTCCAATTTAAATCTAGTAGGAGTCGGAGTCGGAGTCGGTCCATTTTTGCCGACTCCGACTCCAGGTACCCAAAATTGCCTCCGACTCCGACTCCTCGACTCCGACTCCGACTCCGACTCCACAGCCCTGCTGTATACTATAGAGTGCTATACTGCATACTGTAAGGTGCTGTATACTATAGGGTGCTATACTGCATACTGTGGGGTGCTGTATACTATAGGGCGTTATACTGCATACTGTGGGGTGCCGTATACTATAGGGTGCTATACTGTGGGGTGCTGTATACTATAGGGTGCTATACTGCATGCTGTTGGGTGCTGTATACTATAGGGTGCTATACTGCATACTGTGGGGTGCTGTATACTATAGGGTGCTATACTTCATACTGTAAGGTGCTCTATACTATAGGGTGCTATACTGCATACTGTGAGGTGCTGTATACTATAGGGCGTTATACTGCATACTGTGAGGTGCCGTATACTATAGGGTGCTATACTGTGGGAGTGCCGTATACCATAGAGTGCTATACTCATAGGGGTGCTGTATACTATAGGTGCTATACTGCAGCGAGTGCTGTATACTATAGGGTGCTATACTGCATACTGTGAGGTGCTGTATACTATAGGGTGCTATACTGCATACTGTGAGGTGCTGTATACTATAAGGTGTTATACTGCATACTGTGGGGTGCTGTATACTATAGGGTGCTATACTGCATACTGTGGGGTGCTGTATACTATAGGGTGCTATACTGCATACTGTGAGGTGCTGTATACTATAGGGCGTTATACTGCATACTGTGAGGTGCTGTATACTATAGGGTGCTATACTGTGAGGTGCTGTATACTATAGGGTGCTATACTGCATACTGTAGGGTGCTGTATACTATAGGCGTTATACTGCATACTGTAGGGTGCTGTATACTATAGGGTGCTATACTGCATACTGTGGGGTGCTGTATACTATAGGGTGCTATACTGCATACTGTGAGGTGCTGTATACTATAGGGTGCTATACTGCATACTGTGAGGTGCTGTATACTATAGGGTGCTATACTGCATACTGTGAGGTGCTGTATACTATAGGCGTTATACTGCATACTGTGGGGTGCTGTATACTATAGGGTGCTATACTGCATACTGTGAGGTGCTGTATACTATAGGGTGCTATACTGCATACTGTGAGGTGCTGTATACTATAGGGCGTTATACTGCATACTGTGGGGTGCTGTATACTATAGGGTGCTATACTGCATACTGTGAGGTGCTGTATACTATAGGGTGCTATACTGCATACTGTGAGGGTGCTGTATACTATAGGGTGCTATACTGCATACTGTAGGGTGCTGTATACTATAGGGTGCTATACTGCATACTGTGAGGTGCTGTATACTATAGGGCGCTATACTGCATACTGTGGGGTGCTGTATACTATAGGGTGCTATACTGCATACTGTGGGGTGCTGTATACTATAGGTGCTATACTGCATACTGTGAGGTGCTGTATACTATAGGGTGCTATACTGCATACTGTGGGGTGCCGTATACTATAGGGTGCTATACTGCTACTGTGGGTGCTGTATACTATAGGGTGCTATACTGCATACTGTGAGGTGCTGTATACTATAGGAGCGTTATACTGCATACTGTAGGGTGCTGTATACTATAGGGTGCTATACTGCATACTGTGGGGTGCTGTATACTATAGGGTGCTATACTGCATACTGTGAGGTGCTGTATACTATAGGGCGTTATACTGCATACTGTGAGGTGCCGTATACTATAGGGTGCTATACTGTGGGGTGCTGTATACTATAGGGTGCTATACTGCATACTGTGGGGTGCCGTATACTATAGGGCGTTATACTGCATACTGTGGGGTGCTGTATACTATAGGGTGCTATACTGCATACTGTGAGGTGCTGTATACTATAGGGTGCTATACTGCATACTGTGGGGTGCCGTATACTATAGGGTGCTATACTGTATACTGTGGGGTGCTGTATACTATAGGGTGCTATACTGCATACTGTGAGGTGCTGTATACTATAGGGAGTTATACTGCATACTGTGAGGTGCCGTATACTATAGGGTGCTATACTGTGAGGTGCTGTATACTATAGGGAGTTATACTGCATACTGTGGGGTGCCATATACTATAGGGTGCTATACTGTATACTGTGGGGTGCTGTATACTATAGGGTGCTATACTGCATACTGTGAGGTGCTGTATACTATAGGGAGTTATATGGCATACTGTGGGGTGCCGTATACTATAGGGTGCTATACTGTATACTGTGGGGTGCTGTATACTATAGGGTGCTATACTGCATACTGTGAGGTGCTGTATACTATAGGGAGTTATACTGCATACTGTGGGGTGCCGTATACTATAGGGTGCTATACTGTGGGGTGCTGTATACTATAGGGTGCTATACTGCATACTGTGAGGTGCTGTATACTATAGGGAGTTATACTGCATACTGTGAGGTGCTGGGCTGCACTGTAACGCTAGGGTAAGTCCCGGTCTCCCCCCTGAACTGCTGAGCGGTGCCCGCTTCCAGCCCTGAGCCCGGCTGCCCAGAGCACTGATCCTGAGCCGCTGGAGTCTTCAGAACTGGAAGGATTCACAGTCATTCACTGTAAGCGATATTATATATAGTGGTGGAGGGCATGATTGCATGCTAGGGTGTGGGAAGGCGGGATCCAGGGGGCCCAAGTAAATTCTGGCCCAGGGTCCAATCAATATTAAAGACGGCCCTGGCTGTTTTCTTAGAGCAACTTTTTTTTTCTTTTTTTTGAGGATAGTCTTGTGTGAGGGCTTGTTTTTCACAGGATGAGGTGATGTTTTCATTGGTACCTTTTTGGGGTACATACTTTTTCTTTCTCCCCATTGTTTTTTTTCTTGTTCTTTACCCTTTTTATTCCCATAATGTATGTACCTCAATTAGAGTTTAGGATGGTTTAAAAAATTACCCATTTTGTGGCTGCATTTTTATTTTTAAGGACATTGTCCCAGTCAATGAGTGTTTATCTTACGTGTAATGTATACAATGTATATGTTAACCCCATAATAACCCCGTACATGTATGGCGCTAGTGGACGTGACTTAACCACCTGAGGACCGCCTAACGCACGGATGCGTCCGGCGGGCGGTCCTCTTTCTCTGGGTCGATGCATCGGTGCATCATCTCGCGAGATGCGAGATTTCTCGCTGATGCCGCCGCGCGTGTGCACTGCGCGGCTGTAAAAAGTTCAAGAAGGAGTTCAAAAAGGAGTCACCAGCCTGCCAGCCAATGATCATCGCTGGCAGGCTGGTGACTTTTAAAAAAAACGAATCACAAGCCATCTAATGCATTATATTTATAAATATAAAGTGTTCAATGGCTTCTGTGCCCTCTCCTGGGTCCTTTTCGTCGGTTGGACCCAGGAGAGAGCACACATCTACTGTAAGTACACCAAGCACCACACTTAGACCCAGATCACTCCCCATCACCCCAATTAACCCCTTGATCACCCCTTTCAATCACCTGTCAATCACTAGTGAAAGGGAAAAAAGTGATCAGTGTAAACTGTCACTTTTTTTTTCACCAGTATTGACTGTTAGGTTTAGTTTAGTTTAGGCCCCTTTGGTAGGTAGTTAGCGTTAGCGCCAAGCCCACAGCACCGCAGTCAATGGTTCGCTGATTAGCGTAGAGCTAATCAGCATTTGTACTTTTATAGTATCTGTAAGTGATCAGAACTGATCATGGTCAGATCTATAATAGTATTAGTGTCACTTTAGTTCGCCCCCCACCCAAAACGCAGTGTTTGCCTGATCAGGCCTGATCGGTCGCCCACACGTGCGTTCACCACGCCCACCCGCGCAGTGACAACATTTATTATTTTTTATCACTGCACAATCACTTCTAGCGCTGCGGTGATAAAAAAATCAGTTTTGATCTTTTTATCAATCGCAGCGGCTTCCTGTACTCGCTAGCCTCCCATTTGTAAGACAGGCTTGCTCTTTTCTTGGGTAGTCTCAGGGAATACCCCTAAATTTAGTTGCCCAAATGTCAAACAAGGGGTATTCCTCTGAAGAGGCCTACAGGATTCTGACCCAGTCGGATGAGGAATGGGAACCCTCATCTGACGAATCTAGCGGGTCAGAATACGAACCTGTAGAAAGCAGTGGCAGTCTGACCCAAAGTTCAGATGAGGAGGTTGAGGTCCCTGATAGCACCAGGCGTACCCGGCCCGTGTCGCTAGACCGCAGGTAGCGCAGGATCCGTTTCAAGGGCAGCAGAGTGGGGCTGGCGCTGCCGGATTACGTGGTGAGGCATACACCAGCAGCGCAGCCCGTCCTGGACCTTCTACCAGCACTGCCGTACAACATGGTGAAGTGGCGAGCACCAGAAGGGCAGCTGAAGCTGGTACGGTGGCACCGGTGTGACAAGGATGCAGTTATACCAAATGTCCTTGAAGAACAGAGACATGACAGTCCTCCACGACAATCAGACTATTCCCAGAGAACAAGAAAACCAAAGAAGATATTCACATATGAGACCCTGGGAAAACCCTCTTTTCAAAAGTGGAATGTTCATGCAGATATGATCGAACAGCACTGTGATTCCCCAGAGATAGAGGGGCCCATCTATATACCCTCATGTTCATACTTTTTGCCAGCAACATATGCCGATTGCGATGATCTGAACTATGATTGATTCCCATGCATAAATGTCAGGAGACACTTATTTAAAAACAGGGGAGTGTGTAACAGGGTTAAATTCAGACCTCCCAACAGCACAAAAACATAAGGCTGTCACTAGAGGGAGCTCTAACATGATTACACTGGTTGAGGAGAGTTAGGGCCTGATACTCATATTAAAGCTGGACATCAACTGAGCTACATGCTTGTGTCTCTCCTCTGTTAAAACAGGTTAGTGTTATAACTATAGATGGAATATAATTGTTGTTATGTTAACCTATAAGGTTATCTATTTTCTCTTCTGTATATTATTACAAGTGATATTAAAGCTGGACATCAACTGAGCTACATGCTTGTGTCTCTCCTCTGTTAAAACAGACGCTGTCGGCTGCATCGTGACACTAGTCTGCACTACCACCACGAACGCGGGTAACATTTGGGGGCTCGTCCGGGATATGTAATTATCGTGCAAGACAGTCACAGAGTGAGAAGGCTGCCATTACAGTGAAGGGAGAGAGGGAAGGCTTCAAGCAAGCTACACAGGATCTAAGATGGCTGACCGTGGCATCAGTGAAGAAGCTGCAGTGGCAGATCCAGAAGCTGCTGCACACATTGTCTGAGGATCAGTTGCACTCACTTGCTGTACAGATTCAGGGAGATGCTGGAAAGAAGTTCCCCAAGCTACAGGTTCAAGTGAGCAGGAGATCTGTGAGTACATCCTGGGACATTTACAGGGAGAAGCAGTGTGCAGCATGGAGGACAGTGGGAAGGCATATCTGCTTCAGATAAAAGAACTGGCTGAGTCCTTGCTAGAAGAAAGACACTCTGACACTCCACATGAAAGTGTGAACAGAGAGCACAGCACAATTCACACAAAGGACAGGACAGGGCAAATGGCAGAAAGTGGGTTTACATTAAAGGACTTAGCAGCTTACCTGCCAAGAAAGGAGTTTAAAATTTATGGTGGGCAAATTTCAGACTGGGACTCTGAACTTACATATAGCAGTGTATGTAGACAGATTGATGAAGGAATACAAGAAAGATACTCAGAGTCAGAAATCATCAGAACTGTGCTGAAAACTGTGAAACCAGGAACTTTTAAGGAGATGCTGGTAAACAAGGAGGATCTTTCTGTGGCAGAGCTTAAAAGGTTTCTGCGCTCACATCTTCAGGACAGGAGCGGCACGGACTTGTTTCAGGAACTGATGAGCGCTAAACAGCATGATAAAGAAACTCCGCAGCAGTTTGTGTATAGAATTATGGGACTAAAACAGAAAGTTTTGTGGTCTTCTCAACAAGTTGGTGCTGCAATTACTTATGACAAGAATTTGGTACAAGGAGTGTTTCTTCACACGTTATATCAGGGGTTAAGTGAGAGATATAGTGACATTAGAAGAGAGATTAAGCCATATATTTCTGACTTATCTACAGGTGATGATGTGCTGCTAGAAATAGTTACCAAGCTAGCCAGAATAGAAGCAGAGAGGCAAGCCAGATTAAGTGGCAGATCCAAGCTGACTACTACCAATGTCATCCAGACACAGGATGTAAGAGAATCCATACACCAGGCTGGTGACAATCAACCCTCTCTGGTAGAGTTGACAACACAAGTTGCTGCTCTCACAAAGAATGTACAATTGCTGCTACAGGCAGGGGTAATACAAAAGAATGAACATGGGCCGGTGAAGGTAGTGAATGACAGTGTTAAACCCAAGACTGTGCCTAAATGTAAGCAATGTGTGCATGAGGGGAGAGAAAAATGTTGGCATTGTTTTAAATGTGGTCAGGAAGGTCACAGTGCACGTGGCTGCATGAAACAGAAAAGGTTCTCGGGAAACGAGGAATGGTCACAGGGGAGGGACAACCAGTGACCAGTTCTCAAGACAAGTCCCAGACAGTCACAAAACTTAGTGAAATGCCCCTCCAACCAAAGAGTGGGGACAGGAGAAAAGTAGCCAGACTGATAGGGAATAAATGCTTGCTTACTTGCAGTTTGGGAGGTGTGTCCACAAAAGCACTTGTTGACACAGGGTCCCAAATCAGTATTGTGGCTGCAAGCTGGATAAAACAATACCAGCAGCACGCTACAGTACAGCCTATTGGAAAATTGTTAGGAGAAAATGAATGCTTAACAATTAAAGCGGCAAATGGGTCTGTTATTCCTTATGATGGATGGGTTGAGCTTGAACTAAAAATTGAGAATAATAGAGAAAAGGTAACTATGGTTGTACCCATGTTAGTTAGCCAACATTGCCCCTTTACCCCAATTATAGGGTTTAATGCAATTGAAGAATTGATTAAAGAAAATGCTGACAGTGGTAACTCTGATCAAAGTAGTGTCACCATACTATTAAGTGAGGCATTACATGTAAGAAAATGTAAAGCAAATGCTTTGGTGGGTCTGGTATTGTCACCCATGAGTAAAGATAATGAGTTGGTACGTAGCATATATACAGGTAGTCAAAGCATTAGGGTCATGAAAGGAAATCATGTGAGATTCTGTGTAATGTTGGTTCCTGGCCTGGCGAGGAAACAGTGCTGTTTGAGCCACTATTGCCCAGTCAATGTCTTGAGGGTCTGGAAACATTCCCTACACTTGTGAAGATACACAGGGACGAACAAAACAGATAAAGATTCCCGTTCAGAACACCACTAAACATACTGTATACATTCAACCAAGGACTGTGTTAGGCATGATCTACCCAATTATGGAAGAGATCCCTGTGGATGAGATTAAATCTGCAAAACAAGCGACACAGAAAAAAATAGGAATACAATATCCATGATGCAAGCAAATGCCCAAAGCTTACAAGGCGAGAAATGGAATCCGCCAGTAGATCTACAGCATCTCACTGAAGAGCAGCAGACACTTGCTAGGCAGATGTTGTGGGAGGAGGCTGACATTTTTGCAAAAGAGGAGGAAGACATTAGGTGTATTCCTAATCTGAATCTGCAGATCAATTTAACAGACAAGATACCAGTTCAGAAGTCCTACAATTCCATACCAAAACCCTTATATCAGGAAGTAAAAGATTATATACAGAAGCTAATGAAGAGGGGGTGGATACGCAAGTCAAAATCATCTTACTCCTCACCTGTGGTATGTGTACGGAAAAAGATGGCAGCTTGAGACTGTGCATTGACTTCAGAGAATTAAATAAGAAGACTGTACCTGATAGGCATCCCCTACCACGATCTCAAGATCTCCTAGATAATCTGAGTGGATTCTCATGGTTCTCTATTTTGGATCAGGGAAGTGCTTACCATCAAGGGTTTATCTCCAAAGAATCAAGGCACATGACAGCATTCAGTACACCATGGGGGCTACATGAATGGGTGAGGATCCTTTTGGCTTGATGAATGCCCCAGCAGCATTCCAAAGGTGTATGGAAGAGACCCTGGAAGGTCTGAGAGATGAATGTTGTTCACCCTATCTTGATGACGTTCTGTGTTATTCTAAGACTTTTCCAGAACATATTGAAAGTCTAAGAAAGATTTTTCAGAGAATGCGTGCATATGGGATTAAGTTGAGACCAAATAAGTGTGAACTTTTCAAAAGAGAAGTGAGGTTCCTAGGAAGACTTGTGTCAGGCAATGGGATTCGACTGGACCCAAAAGATACAGAAGCAATTCAAGCAGTCAGAGAGAAAACACCAAGGACAGTGGGAGATGTGAGAAAACTACTGGGGTTCTTGAGTTATTACCGCTGTTTTATACAAAACTTCTCCCGAGTGCAGAAACCTCTATATGACTTGCTTCAGACAAAGAAAGAATCCAAGAAAGCAAGTAGAAACAATTTAGCGAAGGAGAGGCTGCATGTAAAGGCAGGAAGAACACAACAGTTACCCTCAGGAACCTCAGTTCAATGGACAGCAAAGCATCAGGAAACTGTTGACAAGATAATAGCGTTGCTAACCAGACCCCCAATTCTTGCTTATCCGGACTTTAACCTGCCATTTATTTTGCATACTGACGCATCACAGGACGGGTTGGGTGCAGTGCTGTACCAACATCAGGAGAATAAACTACGTATTATTGGGTTTGGTTCACGGACACTAACACCCACCGAGAAAAATTATCACCTACACTCAGGTAAACTGGAATTCTTAGCCTTGAAGTGGGCCATTTGTGATAAGTTCCGGGACTATCTGTACTATGCTTCCACTTTCACTGTTTTTACCGACAATAACCCCTGACCTATGTCCTCAGCTCAGCAAGACTAAATAGCGTGGGACACCGATGGAGTAGGGGAGTTAGCTGATTTCTGTTTTGATATTAAATATCGCCCAGGGAAGAAAAATGCAGATGCTGATACTCTGTCAAGGATGCCATTGAATACGGCCGAAGATGAAGATGAATTTACAAAGGTGATTCCATCACAGACTATCTCTGCTATATGGAAAGGAAGCAATGCAAGGGTTGATGAAGCAGATCTTTGGGCCATGTCACTAGCCCTAGAACCAGAAGTTGAAGAAAAATTTCGAGCTATTGATCCTCAGGAAATTATTACAAAGGATAAGCTCAGAACTGCTCAGTCAGAAGACAAAGCTATTCGAGTGGTGATGGATCTAAAACTGAAGAAGGACGTACCCTCAAAGGAAGACAAAACGGACCTGGGAAGGAGAGGAAACAACTCATACATGATTGGGGCAAACTGAGTGTGAAAGATGACATTTTACGACGACAGAACAAAATAGTGGTTCCAGAGAAACTAACCCCAATAGTGTTGAAACATTTACACAATGACATGGGCCACTGTGGAGCAGAAAAAGTGATGCAGCTTGCAAGAGAAAGATTTTACTGGCCTTTCATGCAGAAAGAGATAACAGATTATGTCACTAAAAGATGTAGCTGCCTCAAACAGAAGCATCCAACAGTACCAGACCGGGCACCTCTGGGTGCTATTAAAACAAGTGCTCCCTTTGAACTTGTCTCAGTAGATTTCCTTCACCTGGAGAAGAGCAGAGGTGGCTATGAATACATACTGGTAGTCATGGACCATTTCACCCGTTTTGCCCAGGCATATGCTACTCGCAACAAAGCGGGAAAAACAGCTGCAGAGAAGATTTTTGACAATTTCATCCCTGTATTTGGATATCCTGAAAAATTACATCACGATCAAGGCAAGGAATTTGAGAACCACCTCTTTAGAAGGTTGAGACAGTTGTCAGGAATAGCCCATTCCAGGACTACACCGTACCACCCACAAGGCAACCCAGTTGAGAGACTGAACAGAACACTTTTGCAAATGCTCCGGACGTTAGAAGAAGAAAAGAAAACTCAGTGGAAAGAGTATCTCCCACACATAGTCCATGCATATAACTGTACCAGGCATGATGCAACTGGCTACGCCCTCACTACCTGCTATATGGTAGGACACCTCGTCTACCAATAGATCTGATATTTGACCTGGATAATGAAAACGGAGCAGCTTCACCTCAAGACTATGCTGAGAAATGGGCCTTGAAAATGAAGGAAGCTTATAGAATTGCATCTGAGACCAGCCAAAAGTCATCTCAAAAGGGGAAAAAGTACTATGACAGGCATGTCAAAGGAGTCGCTCTTCAGTCTGGTGACCGTGTTCTTGTAAGAAATTTGTCAGAGCGGGGAGGGCCAGGGAAACTCCGCACCTACTGGGAAAAAGATGTATACAGGGTAGTTGAACAGATAGGGCCAGAACATATTTATAAAGTTGAATCAGAGAAAGGCAATAAACCAACAAGAGTGATTCATCGCAATTTGTTGCTTCCTGTCAGAGATTTGCCTCTGGAAAACAAACCAAAAAAATCAGGGAAGAGGATTCACACCAGACCAGTAGCTAGACCTGAAGTAAACAGCAATGCAGAAAGCACAGACTCAGATTCCTCAGATGAAGGGTATTATTACTGTCCTGAACTGTTTCAATACAGTGAGCAAGGTATCACTCCTCAACTACGAGCTGAGGCTGAAGAATTTCATCCTAGGGATCGCAATGCCTCACAACAACAGCGGAAACATCACAGCATGCTTGAGGAAAATGTTCAAGACCTGCCTATAGAACTTGCAGAAGAACAACTGGAAAGCCATCGCTCATTAGATGAGGAAGTCCAGGACTTGCCCATAGACTTTACAGAAGGGTCTGTAGCACCATCCTCACAACAAGTAGATTCCCGGTGTGACAAGGATGCAGTTATACCAAATGTCCTTGAAGAACAGAGACATGACAGTCCTCCACGACAATCAGACTATTCCCAGAGAACAAGAAAACCAAAGAAGATATTCACATATGAGACCCTGGGAAAACCCTCTTTTCAAAAGTGGAATGTTCATGCAGATATGATCGAACAGCACTGTGATTCCCCAGAGATAGAGGGCCCATCTATATACCCTCATGTTCATACTTTTGCCAGCAACATATGCCGATTGCGATGATCTGAACTATGATTGATTCCATGCATAAATGTCAGGAGACACTTATTTAAAAAACAGGGGAGTGTGTAACAGGGTTAAATTCAGACCTCCCAACAGCACAAAAACATAAGGCTGTCACTAGAGGAGCTCTAACATGATTACACTGGTTGAGGAGAGTTAGGGCCTGATACTCATATTAAAGCTGGACATCAACTGAGCTACATGCTTGTGTCTCTCCTCTGTTAAAACAGGTTAGTGTTATAACTATAGATGGAATATAATTGTTGTTATGTTAACCTATAAGGTTATCTATTTTCTCTTCTGTATATTATTACAAGTGATATTAAAGCTGGACATCAACTGAGCTACATGCTTGTGTCTCTCCTCTGTTAAAACAGACGCTGTCGGCTGCATCGTGACACTAGTCTGCACTACCACCACGAACGCGGGTAACACGTGCAGTAATTCCCCCGTCGCAGCCACCGCGCAGACAGGCCCGTAGAGCCCCTAGAGTCCCTGAGGTGCTGGCAAATCCTGATTGGCAGCCCCCATCTTCAGCCGCACCAGTAGTTCCCCCTTTCACCGCCCAGTCAGGAGTTCGGGTGGAGACAGCTCAGATCGGATCGGCACTGGGGTTTTTTGAGCTGTTCTTCACTGCGGAGCTCTATGACCTAGTTGTGCCAGAAACAAATCGATATGCCACTCAATTTATAAACGCCAACCCGGGAAGCTCTTATGCCCAGTCTTTCCGGTGGAAACCAGTCCAAGTTTCCGAATTTAAAACTTTCTGGGCCTTCTCCTCAACATGGGCCTAACAAAAAGCATGAATTGCGGTCATATTGGTCCACGAACCCAATTCATCACATGCTCATGTACTCTGCTGCCATGTCCAGGACACGATTTGAGACCATCCTGCGTTTCCTGCACTTTAGCGACAACACCACCTCCCGTCCCAGAGGCCACTCAGCTTTTGACCGGCTCCACAAAATTCGGCCCCTCATAGACCACTTCAACTAGAAATTTGCAGATTTGTATACCCCTGCACAAAACATCTGCGTAGACGAGTCCCTGATACATTTTACCGGGCGCCTTGGCTTTAAACAGTACATCCCAAGCAAGCGCGCCCGGTATGGGGTCAAATTGTATAAGCTCTGTTAAAGGACCACAGGCTATACCCACAAATTTCGTGTCTATGAGGGTAAACATCAGACCCTGGAGCCGGTCGGTTGCCCTGACTACCGGGGGAGCAGTGGGAAGATAGTCTGGGACTTGGTGTCACCCTTATTCGGCAAGGGGTACCATCTTTATGTGGACAATTTTTACACAAGTGTGGCCCTCTTCAGGCATTTGTTCCTAGAACAGATTGGCTGCTGTGGCACCAGCGACCTGAGTCGTGCCAGGGCTTCCCCAATGGCTCACTTACCACCAAGGGGAGAGGGGAGAGGAGCTGCCTTGTGTAGCAGAAGCACTGCTCGCGGTGAAATGGAGAGACAAGCGTGACGTTTACATGCTCTCCTCCATTCACGCAGACACGACAGTCCAAATTGAATGGGCAACAAGTGTAATTGAAAAGCCCCTCTCGGTCCACGACTATAATTGGCTCATGGGAGGGGTGGACTTCAATGACCAGATGTTGGCCCCATATTTGCTTTCCTGCAGGACCACACGCTGGTATAAGAAGGTGTCTGTATATCTAATTCAATTGGCTATATATAATAGTTTTGTTCTCTACAGTAAGGCTGGGAGAACAGGATCCTTCCTCAAATTTCAGGAAGAGATCATCGAGAAGCTCCTGTATCCAGGAGGTTCCGTGGCCCCAACCACCCCTATGTGTTAGGGTCTCTCAGGATACTAGGTTTTGAGAGACCCTAACACACAAGGGGTGCTGGTGTGCTACAGCAGAAATGTGAAACGGTAGAAACCTCTCCTTTCACTTGGGATAAAGTGCACAATGTACTTCGCACCATCTCTGTGTGATTTACACTTTACACATTGTCCCATGGGAAAGGAGAGGTTTCTGCTAGGAAAATAAAGAGTGAAATGGCAAAAAAAAAAATAATAATTAAACAGGTAGCAAGAAAAAGAAATCTTGCGTTAGTTCAGGTTTTAAAAGTTTAATGATGTTCAGGTTTATAAAAAAAGTTTTATGTTCAGGTTTTATAAAGTTTGTAACGTTCAAGTTTATGAGCCTGCTGCCTGTTTTTTCTTTTTTTTTTTTTTCCCCTAACCACCCTTTATTTTCCAGGTAGACCAACGGACCAACCAACGAAAACGCTGCAGCACTGATGTGCATTCTGAGAGAAGCATTGCGCTGCTGTCAGAGGACACGTGAAGTCGGTGTATGCGGCGCTCGAAGACGAGATTTTTCCTCTGCAGGACAGGTACGTTTGCCCAGGCATATGAGCTGAGGAGAGGTGTTGGAGTTCATATGCTTTGACAAACACTTTGTATCAAAAATCTGGCAAAGATGTCTTCCTCCACAATGATCGATTGATCAATGTGAATGGAGAAATCACGTTTGCCAGGACATAGGAGCTGAAGTGGGTATGGATGTTTGGGCGGAGCCCCTATGTCCTGGCAATTGCCAGGCCCCTCTTTTTTTCTTGCATATTTTTTGGCAGAGATTTTTTCATCCACATCGATCGATGCGAATGGAGAAATCTGTGCCGTTCATTTTTTCTTTCAGCCCAGAGGCTGAACGGAAAAAAAATCTCATTACCTGTATGCTCAATATAAGGAGAATAGCAGAAACTCCTAATGCTGGCCATACGTGTAATGATCGCGGAGACCCTCAAATGCCAGAGCAGTACAAACACCTCACATGTAACCCCATTTTGGAAAGAAGACACCCCAAGGTATTCGCTGAGGGGCATATTGAGTCCATGAAAGATTGAACTTTTTGTCACAAGTTAGCGGAAAGGGAGACTTTGTGAGAAAAAACAAAAAAATCAAATTCTGCTAACTTGTGCCAAAAAAAAAAAAAACTTCTATGAACTCGCCATGCCCCTCACAGAATACCTTAAGGTGTCTTCTTTCTAAAATGGGGTCACATTTGGGGTATTTCTACTGCCCTGGCATTTTAGGGGCCCTAAGGCATGAGAAGAAAAATGCGTAAAAATGCCCTCCTAAAAGGTACTCATTGGAATTAGGGCCCCTTTGCGCATCTTGGCTGCAAAAAAGTGGCACACGTGGTATCGCCGTACTTGGGAGAAGTAGGGCAATGTGTAGGGGTGTATTTTTACATATACCCATGCTGGGTGTGAAAAATATCGCTGTAAATTGACAACTTTGTATAAAAAAAATGGAAAAAGTTGTCATTTACAGAGATATTTTTTACAACCAGCATGGGTATATGCAAAATACACCCAAACCATAGCCCTACTTCTCCCAGTACTGTCGATACCATGTGTGCCACTTTGCAGCAAATGCCAAGACCCTAAATCCAATGAGTACCTTTAGGATTTCACAGGGCATTTTTACGCATTTTGATTCTCACGCTTTAGGGGCCCCTAAAATGCCAGGGCAGTAAAAACACCCCACAAGTGACCCCATTTCGGAAAGTAGACACCCTAATGTATTTGCTGACGGGCATAGTGAGTTCATGGAAGTTTTTATTTTTTGTCACAAGTTAGTGGAAAATTAAATTATTTGAAATAAAATAAAAATCCATTTCTGCTAACTTTTAACAAAAAATAAAAACTTCCATGAACTCACTATGCCCCTCTGTAAATACCTTAGGGTGTCTACTTTCCGAAATGGGGTCATTTATGGGGTGTTTCTACTGTCTGGGCATTGTAGTACCTCAGGAAACAGGACAGGTACTCAGAAGGTCAAAGTGCGGAAATTCACTTTTTTGCACCATAGTTTGTAAACGCTATAACTTTTACCCAAACCAATAAATATACACTTATTGCATTTTTTTTTATCAAAGACATGTAGAACAATAAATTTAGAGAAAAATTTATAGAGAAATGTAGTTTTATTTGACAAATTTTCCAACAAAAAGTGAAAAATGTCATTTTTTTGCAAAAATTTCATAAAAAAAAGTAAAATATCAAAATGAAAACAGCATTAAATGAAAGCTCTATTAGTGAGAAGAAAAGGAGGTAAAATTAATTTGGGTGGTAAGTTGTATGACTGAGCAATAAACGGTGAAAGTAGTGTAGTGCAGAATTGTAAAAAGTGGCCTGGTCATTAAGGGTGTTTAAGCTAGGGGGGCTGAGGTGATTAAGGACCAGCGCCGTAGATGTACGGTGGGCTGATCGGGCGGGTGCAGAAGCTGTGCCCACCCGATCAGTCGCAGGGGTCCGGCAGTCACTGATAGCCAGACCCCTGCTCTATGCGCCGGCATTGGTGAAACCACTGATGCCGGCGCATTAACCCTCACACGTGCGGGATCATGCCGGGTGCAGGGTGGCTATCGGGTCACCGCTCTGTGGTGATGTGAGACCCGATGGTAGGAAAGGCAGCCCGATGCATTCCTAAAGCATCGTGGCTGCCTTCCGTGACAGCCTGTGAGATCCAGCCCCCTGGATCTCACAGGCAAGCTGGCTGAAGTGTATTACAGTGTGTAATACACTTACAGCCAATGCATCACCATACAGAAGTATTGTGATGCATTGTAAAGGGGATAAAACCCACAAAAGTTAAAGTCCCAGAGTGGGGCAAAAAATAAAGTTAAAAAAGAAGTTACAAAAATAAAGTTTTACAAAAATCTGAAGTTTCAAGTAAAAAAAAAATAAAGCATCCTTTTCCCAAAATAAAGTAAAAAAAATTGTAAATAATAGGGAAAAAAAAATAGACATAATAGGTATCGCCCCCCAAAATAGTACATTCTAACCGTCACCTCATCCCACAAAAAATGAGCCCCTACCTAAGACAATCGCCCAAAAAATAAAAATAAACTATGGCTCTCAGACTATGGAGACACTAAAAAATGATTTTTTCGTTTCAAAAATGCTTTTATTGGGGTAAATGTAAAAAAAATAAAAAAGTAGACATATTAGGTATCGCTGTGTCTATAACAATCTGCTCTAAAGAACTATCACATGACCTAACCCTTCAGATGAACACCGGAAAAAAAAAAAAGAGTTTCAAAAAAGCCATTTTTTGTCACCTTACATCACAAAAAGTGTAATAGCAAGCGATCAAAAAGTCATATGCACCCCAAAATAAAGCCAATCAAACTGTCATCTCAGCCCGCAAAAATGATACCCTACCTAAGACAATCGCCCAAAAAATAAAATAACTATGGCTCTCAGACTATGGAGACACTAAAACATGATTTTTTTTTGTTTCAAAAATGATATTATTATGTAAAACTTAAATAAGTAAAAAAAATATACATATTACATATTGTTATGTCCGTAAAGACCTTCTGTATAAAAATATAACATGACCTAACCCCTCAGGTGAACACCGTAAAAAAATAAAATAAAAACAGTGTCAGAAAAGCCATTTTTAGTCACCTTTACAAAAAGCAATCAAAAAGTCATATGCACCCCAAAATCATACCAATCAAACCGTCATCTCATCCTGCAAAAAATGAGACCCTAACTAAGACAATCGCCCAAAAAAACAAAAAACAAAAACAAACTATTGCTCTCAGACTATGGAGACACTAAAACATGATATTTAAATTTTTTTGTTTCAAAAATACTGTTATTGTGTAAAACTTAAATAAATAAAAAAAAGTACAAGTATTATATATAGCCGCGTCTGTAAGAACCTGCTGTATAAAAATATCACATGACCTAACCTCTCAGGTGAACACCGTAAAAAAAAAGAAATTGTCAAAAAAGCCATTTCTTTGTCACCTTACATCACAAAAAGTGTAATACCAAGCGATCAAAAAGTCATATTCACTCCAAAATAGTACAGATCAAACCGTCATCTCATGCCAAAAAAAAATGAGCCCCTACATAAGACAGTCGCCAAAAAATAAAAAAAACTATTGCTTTCAGAATATGGAGACACTAAAGAAAAATCATTTTTTTCAAAAATTCTTTATTATGTAAAACTAAAACAAACAACCAAAAAAAGTTATATTTGGAATTGTCACGTTCTAAACAACCTGCTCTATGAAAATACCACATGATCTAACCTGTCAGATAAACATTGTAAAAACAAAAACAGCTATTTTTTGTTACCTTGCCTCACAAAAGGTGTAATATAGAGCAACCAAAAATCTTATGTACCCTGAAATAGTACCCACTGAACTAGGGGTGCATCCCTTCAAATGTGACATGGCAACTTAAAATTATCCCAGTGAAATCTTCTCTCCAAAGACCATATGGTGTCTCTTTTCTTCAGCGCCCTCCCGTGTGCCCGTACAGCATTTTACGATCACATATGGGGTGTTTCTGTAAACTACAGAATCAGGGCAATAAATATTGAGTTTTGTTTGGCTGTTAACCCTTGCTTTGTTACTGGAACTGTAAAAATGGATTAAAATGGAAAATCTGCCCAAAAAGTTAAATTCTGAAATCTCATCTACATTTTCCTTAAATTTTTGTGAAACACCTAAAAGGTTACCAAAGTTTGTAATATCAGTTTTGAATACTCTGAGGGGTGTATTTTCCAAAATGGGGTCACTTTTTCTACTGTAGGGGGGCATCTACTCTAGGTCTTCAAGTGTGACATGGCAACTTAAAATTATCCCAGTAAAATCTGCCTTCCAAAAACCATATGGCGTTCCTTTCCTTCTGCGCTCTTCCGTGTGCCCATTAAGCGGTTTACGACCACAAATGGGGTGTTTCTGTAAACTACAGAATCAGGGTAATAAATATTGAGTTTTGTTTGGCTGTTAACCCTTGCTTTTGTTAGTGGAAAAAAATGGATTAAAATGGAAAATCTGCTAAAAAGTGAAACTGAAATTCCATCTACATTTTCTTTTAATTCTTGTGGAACACCTAAAGGGTTAAGAAAGTTTGTAAAATCAGTTTTAAATACCTTGAGATGTATAGTTTCTAAAATGGGACCATTTATGGGTGGTTTCTATTATGTAAGTCTCACAAAGTGACTTCAGATCTGAACTGGTCCTTAAAATGTGGGTTTTGGAAATTTTCTGAAAAATTTCAAGATTTGCTTTTAAACTTCTAAGCCTTCTAACGTCCCAAAAAAAGAAATTGTCATTTTAAAAATTATCCAGACATGAAGTAGACATATGGGAAATGTAAAGTAATAACTTTTTTAGGAGGTATCACTATCTGTTATGAAAGCAGAGAAATTGAACTTTAGAAAATTGAGAATTTTGCTAAATTTTTTGTAAATTTGGTACTTTTTTATAAATAAAAATGAAATATTTTGACTCAAATTTACCACTGTCTTGAAGTACAATATGTGATGACAAAACAGTCTGAGAATGGCTTTGATAAGTAAATGCGTTTTGTCAAATTAGCAAAAAATGGCCTGGTCCTTAAGGTGAAAAATGGCAGGGTCCTGAAGGGGTTAAAAACACACCTCAACATTGTGTGTGTTATGCTTTTTCATATTAGAAACCTTAATAAAATTGTCCCTTATTCGGGGCAAATGGTATTAAAACATACACAGTGATATGGGATAAAAAAAACTGTGGCTTGTTGGATCAAGCGTCCAAAAATCAGGCCATGATAGGGTCAGAATGCCTGCCTATACAATGTGCAATGTCTCGTTCTGAACAAGCCTAGAAAAATTCTCCCATTTAATTGGAAGCAACATGAGTACAGTGTGGATGTGGAAAGGGTAGGGTAATAAGATTCATGTGGTCACAATAGTAGCGGCAACTGAAGCAGCATAGCCTTAAATATACAAAGCAGTAGATCAGCTGAGCTGTCTATGGGTGGTGGTAGTAGTAATAGCAGTAGTGGTAATAGTAGTGGTAGTAGTGGCAGATGTGCAGCGTTAATAGTGGCAGTAGGGGATTATCAGCGAGGAATAGCAGCTGCAGTGGTGTTGGCAGGCAGACATCAGCAGTGGCATTATGGCGGCAGTGGCATGATGGAGGCAGCCTCAGCAGCAGCTGTACAGAACATGATGGTAGGCAGGCAGGCAGCAACAGCGGCAAGACAGGACAACGACAGTAAGGTCAGATCTATTCATTGGCCTCAGCCGGAGAAGTGTGAAAAACCTCCTGAATCTAGGCTTGGTTCATTTTGACAAAAGTGATGTTTTGGACACTAATGGAGGACAACTTGGTAAAGTTTGGGTGTCACCACTCCCCTTGCGGTGCTGAAAACCCTCTCTGAGATGACAGATGACACTGGAGGCTGGGCAAGAAAGAAAATAGAGAGCATACTATGCCAATTGTTGTCACTGTTCTAGTCTAATAGATAGAGAAAAATAGATCCATGGCACTCACCAGTCTATAACAGTTTATTTTATTTCAATCCATTAAAACAGTGCTAAGCGGTAGCTCAAGAGGTACAATCAGATACAGCCTACGGCCGTTTTGCGTACACAGACGCTTTTTTAAGGCATAATGGGGTAGAGGGTGGAACCACTTAAATCTCCCATTATCTAATAGGCTCATACATATGCAAAATAGCTACCCACATGACATATAGAAAAACCCACAATTTAAAAAGGAGGATAAGTCCTTCCTCTTATTAAGACCACATGGTCCTAGTGTTCCTGTCCGAATGTTCCACTCTGCTTCACAGATACGTTGTAATCCCACAAATGAGAGACATTCTAGGTTGCTATTATGTTTTTCCTTCACATATTCGATCAATCTCTGGCATTCTTTTCCTACTTTTATAGAATGTGCATATGCACATAAATCCTCTTATATAATTGTCTTACCAATATAAAAAAAACTGTCCACTGACCACTGTTCTGTCTGCCCAGAAGTCTATGGGGTCAGGGAACAGGATATGCACTGTAGACAAGCCAGAGTGTAGGTAGGCCTGAACGTGGGCATTGAGGCAGAAGTTCTCGGCTTGCTGACTTGCCTCAGCCTGGCACATGAAAAAACGTGTCAGTTAGGTTGAGGAGACTGAACTGGCTGCTGCTTCTGGTGGCTAGAGGTGGGTGACTCTGCGGTGGGCAGAGAGGGACACACTGGTGGCTGGCATCTTCTTGCCAAAAGATGCAGCAAGCTGTGTACACAGTGTTTCCTGGTAATAACGTAATTTGGCTTTCCTTTCAGAGGAAGAAAAGCATTCCCCCACTTTGCTTTGATAGCGAAGGTCTAATAGCCTAGACAGTGTCTGCTGATGCTCCATAAGGGAGCAATTTAAGTCTTCCTCCTTCGATGGCAAAATAGAACCTTACCTCTTGGAGCTTGCATTAAAAATCTGTGCATCAGCAACCATGTACCCTCCCGCACAGTGCCACTCCATGGTCCAATCACCACCCACTCGGGGACACTGGGAAAAGGGCCAATGGTTCCAGGAATTCTGGTCCGGGTTGGAATTTTGGTCCGGGTTCAGTGACCGTCAGGTTCCCATTAAATTTCCAGAAGAAAATTACAGTGACTGTGCAGACGGTATATATTGATGACCTATCCTCAGGACACTGGCACCCGTCACCCCAGCCAATCAGGAGGAATGCCTCTTCTTCATTACACTAGACGTCGTCTCCCTTGCAGTGGCAGCATTCAAGTAAAGGGAGCGAGTACTTGTGATTACACTGCACTTCCGAGACCATGGCATTCTAATGAAGAGGAAGTAGCGCTCGCCCAGAGTGCCACCTCCTCTTCAAACAGCTGATTGAACAGGGTGCCTGGGGTCGAACTCCCGCCGATCAGATATCGATGACCTATCCTGAGGTACAGTCATCAATATATACCGCCTGCACGACCCTTTAAGCTCCATGAAGGAAGATGAAGCAGCCCACTCGGCATGGCTGACCTCTGTTGGGTTGGAGCTAGCAACCAGGGTTGAAGATTATGCACTCAGCTGGAAAATGGAGCCACAGGCTCACAGTGTTAGGCGCCTTGAAGACTACAGCCACCCTCACTTCCTCAGTCACCGCTCCTACCCTCTCCTCTCTCCTCACCTGGTGCCTTTCTTATGAGCCGGGGCGCTGCACATCAACTTTATCATGACACGAGTTCCTTTTTGATAAATTTGTCATTGCTGAAAAGCTTGTCATCTCTGCTCCATCCTCTTGCTGCACAGGTTTAAAAACGCACCCCTGGATATCTGGCTTTGTCGCTATGCAATATTTAATAGACCCTCACTCCAAAGCAATACCACCCAAACCAAAGATGATGAAAGAAATGCACAAAACACTTAAATTGGGTGTTAAATAGAGAGAATTTATTTAACATCAAATGACTGTATTGTTATTCAGTGCCTCCAATTTATTCTGAGGCCAATCGCTATGAATAGGGCACTGAACATGGCACACCCCTGACTCACAAAGAGTCACCCCCCAGCACTCAGGAGAGGAAAACCCCCTGTGGAGGAAACCTCTAGGGAACCATGGCTGGAGAGTTGCCCTTCCCTTGGGCTTAGAAGGTTAATGCCAAAATGGAACAAGATATTTTATCAGAAGGTGTACATTATCAATGAGACATGATAGAAATTCATTATAGATATGACAGAAAGGACATTAAATAGTCATATAGGTGAAAGAGTTAAAGAAACAGATTAGTAAGCAGTTACACAATATTAAACACTCTGTGCGAGCCTCTTACGGAGATAGCCAAATTCGACCACTCCTGGCCTTACACATAAAGGTTCAGCAGCTGGCGCTGGATGTGAGGGAGATCTGGCTGCAGCATCTGTCACCCCATTGATGGCTAGGGCTAATTTGGATGATCTGGCTGGCTAGGCGGATAGGGCTGATCTGACTGGCTAGGTGGATTGGGCTGATCTGGCTGGCTAGGCCAATAGGGCTGATCTGGCTGGCTAGGCCAATAGGGCTGATCTGGTTGGCTAGGCAGGCGTTCCCTTCCTCCCTCTACAGATGGTGAAGCTCCAGGTATCCAGACACATCAAGCATGGCTCTGCATATGGCTGTTTGTCCTTCTGTTATGGAACCTTCGTCTGTGGGTTCTTTATGTCATAGACTTATGCATCTATGACATCAGCAGAACAGTAACCATAGTTACTACAGGGGCTTATTAATAAGTATCCCAAGTATTAACCCTTTCTTGACTGACTGGAGACTCTACAATGTACTTTTCACTAGCAAGGCCCCTAATTACTATGGCATTTAAAAGCTGCCCTAACAATAGTAAGTTAGTGGGTGTAATGACAGTTTTGAGGTGTAATATGCACATTCATGCCCTCAAGTCCATTTCATGCATCTGAATTTACACAGATTCCAGTGGACTTTTCTTTTAAAAACTAATAGGAATTAGCATTGGTGTAGAGAAGAATTACCTCTATATGGAATAGATGTGAGCTCAGCCTAATCTATACCTAATTATACTGACTCTCTGATTGTCCCATATGGAGGATTTTCTATTCCAGAAAAGCAGAGAATAGATGATCACTCGCCATCTAATCCCTCCTTGCGCCTATAATCAAGCAGTTTTATTGACGCCATGACCCAGACATTCACCATTGTCTGGATCCCAGCATCATATTAGTAGCACCAAACACACAGACATCAGTACAGTCTCCATCTTTCCCATAAGACTGCCGAGAATGTGTATGTAAACCCCTCAATACTGAACAACCCTTAGCAGATAAGAATAAAAACACAAACACCATACTTGTTGGGTGAAAGTCGGTCACAGCATTTATTAATCAATTATCTTCAAAACAGAGTCTTGTATAACTCTTTTAGCCTTAAAACCGGAACATGAAGTAGCAGTATGCCCCACAGACTCCCTCTGTGGGCAAGTCCGCCTTCTTCTCACTCTTCTTTGCTCATACCGACCTCCGCTGTGACTTAACAGGAAAACAGAAACCGCAATAAAGCCAAAATAGAAAAACCAGGGCGGGTGGGCGGGAAGCTGCCGACGGTGCCGTAGAGAAGAGACAGGAGGAACAGGCACGGCCCCTTTTGAAACATGGGGCAAACCATACCAATCAAAACCTGAGGGGGGGGGGGAGAAGAACAGCCAGAATATGGACAAAACCGCCTAACACACACCCCTGCGGGCAGAACCACTATTCTATCTGCTCAGCTGAATTAACCCTTTCCTGCCCAGACATCTCGGCAGTCATAGACGCCTTCAACCTACCCTCGGCGTCAGCTAGACTGCCGAGAATGTGTATGTAAACCCCTCAATACTGAACAACCCTTAGCAGATAAGAATAAAAACACAAACACCATACTTGTTGGGTGAAAGTCGGTCACCGCATTTATTAATCAATTATCTTCAAAACAGAGTCTTGTATAACTCTTTTAGCCTTAAAACCGGAACATGAAGAAGCAGTATGCCCCACAGACTCCCTCTGTGGGCAAGTCCGCCTTCTTCTCACTCTTCTTTGCTCATACCGACCTCCAATAAGGAGCCCGTGTAAACCTACACGGTGCTCCGACCCCCACCCAACAAGTACAACGCCTGCTCCACCCCATCTTGCAAACCGGATAAGAAAATATCTAGCCCGATGTCGTTCAAATGAACCCCGTCTTGGCGCATCAACTGGCTGTTGTCTCCCTCCAACTGGCGGTGGCGGACTACCACCCCTGCCCTAGATCTAACAAAACGGGAAATACGGGCATTAACTGTCCGCCTAGCCCTTTCTATGGCCTGCGCGTCCCTCGCCCCCTGCCACGTCACCCGCGGGACAATTTCGGACCAAACCACCAACACTTCTTGGAAAAAGGAAGGGATGAGCTCCAGGTCAGCGCTAATGAGCGTTATAAGTTCAGCAATTTTAAGCAAACAAAGATCATTGCCTCCAGCGTGAATGACAAATATAACCGGGGAATGGACCACTCTGCTAAGATCAACCGCAGCCGGCAAAACCTGGGACCATCTCAAACCGCGAATACCACGCCATATGATCTGGAAGTTCCGAAAGCCGAGGCTGCGACCACCTGGACGACACTCCGCTCGTTGTCCTGCCCAAAAGATATACGAGTGCCCGACAAAGCATATGGTGGGCTGCACCAAACCTAAAAGAAATTAAAGAAGTAAATGGGAAAGATATCACTGTCTTAGTCTCGGGATCCCGCTGAGGACTGTGTTTGTTTACGAAGTGGTGACTTTCTAGGGAACGATCCCCACATTCTTTAAAGACAGTGATAGTTAAAAACTTCTGGTTGCAGCAGACTTCTGATAACTTCTGATAGTCAGTGACATTTTTGATAGATGTCTAGCTGTGTGCCTCCTCGAAGGAGCAAAATTGCTGGCAGTGGAACACTGTCCTTGTTTGTATGTTTGTTTTTCCAACAAAGTTTTGAAAATTAATAAAAACAGTTTAAAAAAAAAAGAAGTAAATGGGGACGAACATAAGAAGCAAAACAACTTGAACGCCACCGGCCGATGCGCTGGACCTCAGATTCTGGCATGCCGGCCCTTGCCGCCTCCGTAGCCGCGCCGATACGAAAAGAGTGCGTCCCAAAGTCAGAGGCTGGAAGGGATAAACTTAACAAACATCTGCGGAAAACAGCCCTGAATTGGAAACGCGTCAAAGGGGCGCCGTCTCCGTGCGTCAGGAATGATATGCCCGGCGCCCGCACCGCTAGAAATGAGCAGACTACGGCAAGGGGGCAGACGGGTCCCTGTGCAGGGTACAAGGGAAGCCACGCACCGCGGGCGAGTACATCCGTCTTGGACCTACGTATGAAGACACGCACAGAAGCGTCAGTAAGAAGGACATTATCGGCGCCCAGGCCGCCTGCTCAAAAACGTGAATTGGGGACCAACTCTCCGATGCGTAGTGCAGCAAAGAAGGATAAACAGAATGCCGTCCTGAACAATAGGGCCTCGTAATGGGACGGGCAAACCTCCAAAAGGATCGCGTGCAGGCGCGCTAGTAAAGCGTACGAAACTGGACGCCTACACTCGCGGCGAACAGACTCCTTGCGCCAACCTTTTAATGCCTGACGTATCAAAAAATGTTTAGTGACATCACAGTGACTGAGCAATTTTAAATAAAAACTAACACCCCCCAACCTGCGCTGCGCAACCGCTGCTGAAACGCCCTGCTGCCTCAAACGCAAAAGGTAATTGATAGTCACCTCCAAGCACGCAGATCGTAGCTCACATGCTGACGCATCACCCGCCATCGCCCGCCATTCAGCCACGTCTTACCATGTCCGGTCCACGTCGGGGGGGGTCACAGAAGCCTTCACCAACTGCATCAGGCGTTGATCGGCAAGGTCCACAGATGTTCCGGGCAGGGTAAGCCGTCCTGCCGGGCCCCCGGCAAAAGCGTCTTGAATTCCTGGAAGCGAGAGCGTGAGAGGGCATCAGCCACCGCATTGTAGACACCCGGCACATGGCGGGCCCTGAACCAAATATTAAGTACCAAACAACGGAGGACCAGATGGCGTAACAAGGAAAGAACCGGAGGAGAAGAGGACGACGATTTATTAATGCAATAAACTACTGACAGGTTGTCCGTCCAAAAACAAATCCTCTGGTTCTTAAATTGTGAACCCCACAGAGAAATAGCCACTATAATAGGAAAAAACTCCAATAAGGTTATATTGGAACAGAGGCCAAGATCGCGCCACGCCTCTGGCCATGGGGCAAAACACCAGTCCTTGCCAAAAACAGCACCGAAGCCAGTGGACCCGGCAGCGTCCGTATATAGAGATAATTCCGGTGTAGTGACCTCTGGGCCTTGATAACGTGTGGCCATTATAATGGGCCAAGAATTCACTCCACACCCGCAAATCCAATTTCAGCTGTTTTTTCAACCTGATGTGATGGTGAGGTAGGGATACCCCCCGTGTGGACAGTGACAATCGGCGGGAAAAAACTCTGGCCATGGGCATTATACGGCAGGCGAAGACCAGTAGACCCAATAGGGACTGCATTTGCCGTAACGTCACTGACTTGACCGACTAGAAACCCTGAATGAAGTCATACAATTTTTGTAGTTTGTCCGCAGGAAGGCGGAAAACCATCAGGTTGGTATCAATTTCAATGCCCAAAAACGTGAGAACCGTGGCCGGAGCTAGAGTTTTATCCTCCGAAAGGGGGACACCAAAATGTGCCATGAAAAAACGGAAAGTGTTTAGCAGATAGAGACAGGAGCCGCTGCCAGAGGGGGCTACAAATAAAAAATCATCCAAATAATGGATGACCGCATTCGAGCCCGTTTCTGAACGGACGACCCACTCTAAGAAAGTGCTAAACATTTCAAAATAATGGCACGAGATGGAGCAGCCCATTGGTAGGCAAGTGTCATAGTAATAGAGCTCCCCCACCTGACAACCCAGGAGGTGGTAGCAATCAGGGTGAACTGGGAGTAGTCTAAAGGCGGTCTCGATGTCGGACTTGGCCAACAATGCACCCTTGCCAGCTTTGCACACCAAAGACACAGCCCTGTCAAATGGCACATAGGACACAGACGAGTCTTCTTTCGGTATGCCATCATTCACCGACGTGCCTTTGGGAAAAGACAGGTGGTGAATCAGGCGAAACGCACCAGGTTCCTTTTTAGGGACAAGGCCCAGTGGGGAAACACGGATATTGGGGAACGGGGGTGAACCGAAAGGGCCCATAATCCTGCCTAAAGCCACCTCTTTGTTAATTTTTTGCAGTAATACCACAGGGTTATCTAAGGCAGATTTCAAATTTTTTGCAAAAGTAGGATAGGAGGAAAAATTAAACGGGATAAAAAACCCATAAGAGAAACCGCAGCGCAATTGTGCCGCCGCTTCCTTATTGGGGTAATTGTTTAGCCAAGGAGACATCGCGAGGACGTTCACCGGGGTCTTTCCCAACAGTAGCCGAGGGGGTTTTAAAGCCGTGTGGGGTTCGCTGACATCGAATAGCCGCATGTGCTCCCCCGCAGACTGAGCACTCATGCTTATACTTGCAGAGTGCGAAAAATCTGCAATGTCCTTCATTGAAGAGCCAGCATGCCCTCGGTCGGCGCACGGCCACCGATCCCGCTGCTGGGGTACGACTTTTGCGCCATCATAAGGCGAAGCCATAAATCGGCCGCTTTAACTCCCCACCCCGTTTCCGGCTGCAACGCCAGGCGGCGGCGGAATTCTTCGTCATACCGCCACCATGCCGAGCCGTGGGATTTAAAAGCACTATAAATCGTATCCATATATAGGAAAAGCTCTGGGGAACGTTCAGGGTGACGAGGGCACATGGTATAACCCAACACCATAAAAGCCTGCAACCAGTTTCCTATTGTGTGGGCTACTTTAGGTTTCCTATCAATAAAACGTTCGGCATTGGGGCGCCGCTCCTTGTCAACCGTGTGTTGATCAATGGATACCAGCGACCATATGTCGACGTATTGATTGGACCAAATTTTTTGCTTAGTTTCTTCATCTAAGTGTGCGCCAGAGGCGTGACCGCACAAAACAAAGATTCCTTGTGGTCACTGGCACAGGTTTTAAGCTGTGCTTGCCGGCTGTCCGGCAAGTTGGAGCTAGGAGTCAAGATGTGCTAACAAGGACTTTAACGCTGGGACTAGGCTCTTCGCTAACGGGACGTTACCCCACGCCCCAGTAAATCAAACTCACCGGAAGACGTGTTCATAGCCGGAGGAGCGACGGACACCGGCTGAGAAGAAACCTCTGGAACCGCGCTGGCGGGGCCGCCCGCGGGACGCTCTGCTAGCCACACGTCTGTGGCCACGCCTTCCCGGGATCTGGACCTGCCGGAGCTGGATCCGCAGGAGCTCGGTTCTGACGAGGAGGGCGACCGCCACCTGGCAGACCTGGAGCAGGTAGACCTGTGGCTCCGTCTAGAGTCTCGGGATCTGTGGCGGGAACGGCGACTCCGATATGATGCTGACCTGCGCCTGGAACGGCGGTCGGGAACCACTGCTGGTGGATGACCCGGCGGGAGCGGCTGAGCAACCGGGGTAGGATCCGACGCTCCGGCGGAAGGAAGGGGTGGCAGATTCGGTGGAAACTCAGGGCCCAGTTGGGAACAAGGATGGGGGGAGTAGGGAGGCGGGGGTTGAGAGGGGGTTTTGCAGCCACCTGGGCGGGCTGTGCTCCACTGACAGGGGAGTTAAAAGTTCCACCTGACTATTAGGCAGAGGCTCCTCAGCAGAGGAGGTCTCATTCTGCCTATTGCCCATATTATTGGAGGGAACAGGGGCCAAGAAAGGTGCAGAAAAGCGATGCAGAGGGGCACCTATGAGCAGCCTGCTGCACGTGCTGCTCAGCCGAGCTGAAATGGCGCTGGGCCCGCTGGTGTAGGGCGGGGCTTGAGGAGAAGCGGGAGGAAGCGCAGAGGTACTGCTTCCTCGACTCCCAGCCGCTGCTCTCCCCGCCGGCGCTTGCTGCCAGCAGACGGCGCAGCCCCAGAGGTAAGTGAGGGCTCAAGCGGTCAGGTGGGCGGGTGGTGCGCACAGGCCGCCTGCCGCCAGCGCTCACATTATGCACAGGAGGGGAACAGGAGGGAGCGGAGGCGCGGGGGCCGATGAAGGGGAACAATTATGGGACGTGGGCGCCTGTATACCCGCTAATAAGCGGGACAAGAAGGCCGGGCCCTCAGATCGCAGATGCGCTGATAGCGCATCCATAAGCTCTTTCTCTGAGGCCATACCTGCGTAGCTGCCACGGTGCCGTAGAGAAGAGGCAGGAGGAACAGGCACGGCCCCTTTTAAAACATGAGAGCAAACCATCCAATAAAACCTGAGGGGGGGGGGGGGGGAGAAGCTCAGCCAGACTTATGAGCAAAACTGACTAACTCACACCCCTGCGGGCGGAACACTATTCTATCTGCTCAGCTGGGTTAACCCTGTCCTGCCCTGACATCTCGCCAGTCATAGACGCCTTCAACCTACCCTCGGCGTTAGCTAGACTGCCGAGAATGTGTATGTAAACCTTTAAATACTGAACAACCCTTTCGCAGATAAGAATAAAGACACAAACACCATACTTGTTGGGTGGAAATCGGTCACAGCATTTATTAATCAATTATCTTCGAAACGGAGTCTTGTATAACTCTCTTAGCCTTAAAACCGGAACATGAAGAAGCAGTATGCCCCACAGACTCCCTCTGTGGGCAAGTCCGCCTTCTTCTCACTCTTCTTTGCTCATACCGACCTCCACTAAGGAGCCCGTGTAACCCAACAAGTACAACGCCTGCTCCACCCCATCTTGTAAACCAGACAAGAAAATATCTAGCCCGATGTCGTTCAAATGAACCCCGTCTGGGCGCATCAACTGGCTGTTGTCCCCCTCCAACTGGCGGTGGCGGACTACCACCCCTGCCCTAGATCTAACAAAACGGGAAATACGGGCATTAACTGTCCGCCTGGCCCTTTCTATGGCCTGCGCGTCCCTCGCCCCCTGCCATGTCACCCGCGGGACAATTTCAGACCAAACCACTACCACTTCTTGGAAAAAGGAAGGGATGCGCTCCAGGTCAGCTCTAATGAGCGTTATCAGTTCAGCAATTTTAAGCAAACAAAGATCATTGCCACCAGCGTGAATAACAAATATAACCGGGGAATGGACCACTCTGCTAAGATCAACCGCAGCCGGCAAAACCTGGGACCATCTCAAACCGCGACTACCGCGCCACATGATCTGGACGTTTCGAAAACCGAGGCTGCGACCACCTGGACGACACTCCGCTCGTTGTCCTGCCCAAAAGATATAAGAGTGCCCGACAAAGCATATAGTGGGCTGCACCAAACCTGAAAGAAATTAAAGAAGTAAATGGGGACGAACATAAGAAGCAAAACAACTCGAACGCCACCGGCCGATGCGCTGGACCTCAGATTCCGGCAAGCCGGCCCTTGCCGCTTCCGTAGCCGCGCCGATACGAAAAGAGTGCGTTCCGAAGTCAGAGGCTGGAAGGGATAAACGTAACAAACATCTGCGGAAAACAGCCCTGAATTGGAAACGCGTCAAAGGGGAGCCGTCCCCGTGCGTCAGGAATGATGTGCCCGGCGCCCGCACCGCTAGAAATGAGGAGACTATGGCTAGAGGGCAGACGGGTCCCTGTGCCGGATACAAGGGGAGCCACGCACCGCGGGAGAGTACATCTGTCTTGGACCTACGTATGAAGACACGCACAGACGCGTCAGTCAGAAGGACATCATCGGCGCCCAGGCCGCCCGCGCAAAAACGTGAATTGGGGACCAACTCTCCGATGCGTAGTGCAGCAAAGAAGGATAAACAGAATGCTGTCCTGAACAATAGGGCCTCGTAATGAGTCGGGCAAACCTCCAAAAGAATCGCGTGCAGGCGCACTAGTAAAGAATACGAAACTGGGCGCCTACTCTCGCGGCGAACAGACTCCTTGCGCCAACCTTTTAATGCCTGACGTATCAAAAAATGTTTAGTGACATCACGGTGACCAAGCAATTTTAAATAAAAACTAACGCCCCCCAACCTGCGTTGCACGACCGCTGCTGAAACGCCCTGCTGCCTCAAGCGCAAAAGGTAATTGATAGTCACCTCCAAGCACACAGATGGTAGCTCACATGCTGACGCATCACCCGCCATCGCCCACCATTCAGCCCACGCCTTACCATGACCGGTCCAGGTCGGGGGGGTCACAGAAGCTCTCACCAACTGCATCAGGCGGTGATCGGCAAGGTCCACAGATGTTCCGGGCAGGGTAAGCCGTCCTGCCGGGCCCCCGGCAAAAGCGTCTTGAATTCCTGGAAGCAAGAGCGTGAGAGGGCATCAGCCACCGCATTGTAGACACCCGGCACATGTCGGGCCCTGAACCAAATATTAAGTGACAAACAACGGAGGACCAGATGGCGTAACAAGGAAAGAACCGGAGGAGACGAGGATGACAATTTATTAATGCAATAAACTACTGACAGGTTGTCTGTCCAAAAACAAATCCTCTGGTTCTTAAATTGTGGGCCCCACAGAGAAATAGCCACTATGATAGGAAATAACTCCAGTAAGGTTATGTTGGAACAGAGGCCAAGATCGCGCCACACCTCTGGCCATGGGGCGAAACACCAGTCATTGCCAAAAACAGCACCGAATCCAGTGGACCCGGCAGCATCCGTATATAGAGATAATTCCGATGTAGTGACCTCTGAGCCTTGACAACATGTGTGGCCATTATAATGGGTCAAGAATTCACTCCACACACGCAAATCCAATTTCAGCTGTTTAGTCAACCTGATATGGTGGTGAGGTAGGGATACCCCACGTGTGGACAGCGACAATCGCCGGGAAAAAACTCTGGCCATGGGCATTATACGGCAGGCGAAGACCAGTAGACCCAATAGGGACTGCATTTGCCGTAACGTCACTGACTTGACCGACTGGAAACCCTGGATAAGGTCATACAATTTTTGTAGTTTGTCCGCAGGAAGGCGGAAAACCATCAGGTTGGTATCAATTTCAATGCCCAAAAACGTGAGAACCGTGGCCGGACCTAGAGTTTTATCCTCCGAAAGGGGGACACCAAAACGTGCCATGAAAAAACGAAAAGTGTTTAGCAGATAGAGACAGGAGCCGCTGCCAGGAGGGGCTACAAATAAAAAATCATCCAAATAATGGATGACCGCATTCGAGCCCGTTTCCGAACGAACGACCCACTCTAAGAAAGTGCTAAACATTTCAAAATAATGGCACGAGATGGAGCAGCCCATTGGCAGGCAAGTGTCATAGTAATAGAGCTCCCCCACCTGACATCCCAGAAGGTGATAGCAATCAGGGTGAACTGGGAGTAGTCTAAAGGCGGACTCGATGTCGGACTTGGCCAACAATGCACCTTTGCCAGCTTTGCGCACCAACGACACAGCCCTGTCAAATGGCACATATGACACAGACGAGTCGTCTTTCGGTATGCCATCATTCACCGACGTGCCTTTGGGAAAAGACAGGTGGTGAATCAGGCGGAACGCACCAGGTTCCTTTTTAGGGACAAGGCCCAGTGGGGAAACACGGATATTGGGGAACGGGGGTGAACCGAAAGGGCCCATAATCCTGCCTAAAGACACCTCTTTGCTAATTTTTTGCAGTAATACCACGGGGTTATCTAAGGCAGATTTCAAATTTTTTGCAAAAGTAGGATAGGAGGAAAAATTAAACGGGATAAAAAACCCATAAGAGAAACCGCAGCGCAATTGCGCCGCCGCTTCCTTATTGGGGTAATTGTTTAGCCAAGGAGACATCGCGAGGACGTTCACCGGGGTCTTTTCCAACAGTAGCCGAGGGGGTTTTAAAACTGTGTGGGGTTCGCTGACATCGAATAGCCGCATGTCCTCCCCCGCAGACAGAGCGCTCATGTTTATACTTGCAGAGTGCGAAAAATCTGCAATGTCCTTCATTGAAGAGCCAGCATGCCCCCGGTCGGCGCACGGCCACCGATCCCGCTGCCGCGGGAGCGGTGGCCGCAGGCAGAAAGGGGTACGATTTTTGCGCCATCATAAGGCGAAGCCATAAATCGGCCGCTTTAACTCCCCACCCCGTTTCCGGCTGCAACGCCAGGCGGCGGCGGAATTCTTCATCATACCGCCACCATGCCGAGCCACCGTGGGATTTAAAAGCACTATAAATCGTATCCATATATAGGAAAAGTTCAGGGGAACGTTCAGGGTGACGGAGACACATGGTATAACCCAACACCATAAAAGCCTGCAACCAGTTTCCTATTGTGTGGGCTACTTTAGGTTTCCTATCAATAAAACGTTCAGCATTGGGGCGCCGTTCCTTGTCAACCGTGTGTTGATCAATGGATACCAGCGACCATATGTCGACGTATTGATTGGCCCAAATTTTCTGCTTAGTTTCTTCATCTAAGTGTGCGCCCAGAGGTGTGACCGCACAAAACAAAGATTCCTTGTGGTCACTAGCACGGGTTTTAAGCTGTGCTTGCCGGCTGTCCGGCAAGTTGGAGCTAGGGTCAAGATGTGCTAACAAGGACTTTAACGCTGGGACTAAGCTCTTTGCTAACGGGACGTTACCCCACGCCCCCGTAAAATCAAACTCACCGGAAGACGTGTTCATAGCCGGAGGAGAGACGGACACCGGCTGAGAAGAAACCTCTGGAACCGCGCTGGCGGGGGCCGCCCCGCGGGACGCTCTGCTAGCCACACGTCTGTGGCCACGCCTTCCCCGGGATCTGGACCTGCCGGAGCTGGATCCGCAGGAGCTCGGTTCTGAAGAGGAGGGCGACCGCCACCTGGCAGACCTGGAACGGGTAGACCTGTGGCTCCGTCTAGAGTCTCGGGATCTGTGGCGGGAACGGCGACTCCGATATGATGCCGACCTGCGCCTGGAACGGCGGTCGGGAACCATTGCTGGTGGATGACCCGGCGGTAGCGGCTGAACAACCGGGGTAGGATCTGACGCCCCGGCGGAAGAAAGGGGTGGCAGATTCGGTGGAAACTCAGGGCCCAGTTGGGAACAAGGATGGGGGGGGGGTAGGGAGGGCGAGGGGTTGAGAGGGGGGGTTTTGAGCCACCTGGGCGGGCTGTGCTCCACTGACAGGGGGAGTTAAAAGTTCCACCTGACTATTATGCAGAGGCTCCTCAGCAGAGGAGATCTCACTCTGCCTATTGCCCATATTATTGGAGGGGACAGGGGCCAAAAAAGGTGCTGACAACGGTGCAGAGGGGCACCTATGAGCAGCCTGCTGCACGTGCTGCTCAGCCGAGCTGAAATGGCGCTGGGCCCGCTGGTGAGGGGGCGGGGCTTGAGGAGAAGCGGGAGGAAGCGCAGAGGTACTGCTTCCTCGACTCCCAGCCGCTGCTCTCCCCCGCCGGCGCTTGCTGCCAGAAGACGGCGCAGCCCCAGAGGTGAGTGAGGGGCTCAAGCGGTCAGGCGGGCGGGTGGTGCGCACAGGCCGCCTGCCGCCCGCGCTTACATTATGCACAGGAGGGGGAACAGGAGGGAGCGGAGGTGCGGGGGCCGATGAAGGGGGAACATTATGGGATGTGGGCGCCTGTATACCCGCTAATAAGCGGGACAAGAAGGCCGGGCCCTCAGATCGCAGATGCGCTGATAGCGCATCCATAAGCTCTTTCTCTGAGGCCATACCTGCGTAGCTGCCACGGTGCCGTAGAGAAGAGGCAGGAGGAACAGGCACGGCCCCTTTTAAAACATGAGAGCAAACCATCCAATAAAACCTGAGGGGGGAGAAGCTCAGCCAGACTTATGAGCAAAACTGACTAACTCACACCCCTGCGGGCAGAACCACTATTCTATCTGCTCAGCTGAATTAACCCTTTCCTGCCCAGACATCTCGGCAGTCATAGACGCCTTCAACCTACCCTCGGCGTCAGCTAAATCTGTGGAGCGCTTCTCTAGCAATACCCGTTACATGCTTCAGCAGTGGCGTACCGCCCATATAGGCAGACCACGCCACTGCTATGGGCCCCGCGGCACAGGGGGGCCCGGAGCTCATGGAAGGCCCCGCCCCCTCTGCACAAGACTGACAGTTAGACTTATTCTTCTGGGCTCTAAATAGATTTATTCCTAACAGTTTTACTAGGTCATGTATATTTTTTTTTTTGACAGATGGGGGTGTGGCAGGTGAGGAGCCAGGACAGGAGGTGGGTTGGGCCAGGGGTGGGTAGTGGGTGGGGTTAGGGGCCTAATTCAGATTCTTGCTATGTGGCCCAGTGACTTCTATGTACTCCCCTGTGCTTCAGTAATGGCCACTATCTGTTCACTAGAAAGGAAGATCTGATAGACTTCTGACACATGGACGAGGTTTCCATCAGAACAGACATTTTCTCCCACTGTGGCAATAAACCATCATCCTCTATTAGTTTTATAGAACAGACCAGTATCACAAACTGGGTGAATTTGGGCTCCTGCCTAGAGCCACAAGGTTCAGGGGCAGCAGTGAAGTAGGTGTAGGGGATGGAGTTTTCCCTCCGTTTGTGGTGATTTGCTTCTCCACAAGAGCTCGTTCATTACACCTGTTCACATATGAGACCAGTAGCTGGTTTTTGGCTGCATTTTATTTTAACCTCTTAAGGACATATGATGTACCGGTAAGTCATGTGTACTAATGATCACCACTGCTCGGCCGGCGGTGATCGGAACAAGGTACCTGCTGAAATCATTCAGCAAAAAATGAGCCCCTACTTAAGACAGTGGCCCAAAAAATTTAAAAAACAATATGGCTTTCAGAATGTGGAGACACTAAAAAAATATTTTTTTTAAAAAATGCTTTATTATGTAAAAAAAAAATTGTTTTTTTTGTGTCCGTAACTACCCACTCTACAGAAATAGCACACAATCTAACCTGTCAGATCAACGATGTAAATAACAAAAAATAAAAACTGTCCCAAAACAGCTATTTTTTTGCAAATTTTCAATTTTAATCCATTTTTCCAGTAACAAAGCAAGGGTTAACAGCCAAACAAAACTCAATATTTATTGCCCTGATTCTGAAGATTGCAGAAACACCCCATATGTGGTTGTAAACCGCTGTATGGCCACACGGCAGGGCACAGAAAGAAAGGAACGCCATATGGTTTTTGGAAGGCAGATTTTGCTGGACTGGGTTTTTGATACCATGTCCCATTTAAAGCCCCCCTGATGCACCCCTAGAGTAGAATCTCCAAAAAAGTGACTCCATCTAAAAAATACACTCCTCAACATATTCAAAACTGATTTTACAAACTTTGTTAACCCTTTAGGTGTTCCACAAGAGTTATTGGCAAATGGAGATGAAATTTCAGCATTTCTATTTTTGTTACCTTGCCTCAAAAAGTGTAATATAGAGCAAATAAAAATCATATTTACCCTAAAATAGTACCAACAAAACTGCCACCTTATCCCGTAGTTTCCCAAATGGAGTCACTTTTTTGGAGTTTCTACTGTAGAGGGTGCATCAGGGAGGCTTCAAATGGGACAAAATTAAAATCTGCCTTCCAAAAACGATATGGCGTTCCTTTATTCTATGCCCTACC